>JACWBX010003603.1:58138-78757 GCA_014622435.1 Polypedilum pembai
TTGATTGTATATTAATCTTTCTTGAAGAAGTAGATGTTATTATATTTATTTAATTTCAACAAATTAAATTTTTACACAAAATTGATTTTCGAAAACGCGTTTTTAAGGATGTGCAAAACACAGATAAATTTCAAATCTTAACGGACAAAATTCTTGATTGATAATACCAAACTTAAAACTTAAAAAAGAACGATGAGACTTTCGTAACTATTAATTTATCATAGCATTCCAAGAACTGTACATCACAACACACGGCTGCTGAAGAGGAAATGCCTTTTTTTTGCTCTTCTCAAAACTTGATTTCTTTTTCTCTTTCTTAACCACAGTATAAAACTTTTATCTAAATTCATTTATTATCGAAGACGTTTTCTTAAATATCGTATATAATTTTAAGAGAAAGAAGTGTAAAGAGCACGAGAATGAAGAAGGTTTAATTAATCGACTTGTATGTACATAAAATAAAATAGAATAGATGAAAAAAAAGTAGAAATAGATTCTCTCGAGTGAAACCCAATCGTTTATTCAAAAAAAAAATAGACATCTACGTAGCATTAATCACAAGTATATCAAATGAAATCTTTACATCAATAATAATAATAGAAATCAGAAATCCCTCATCATGTAGCATGGTGTACTGATCGATCGATCGATGGATGGATGAGTGTATAATAATGCCATAAAAAATTGAATAACACAAAAATTTCATTGAACTCTAAGAGCTTGAGAGAGAAAAAAAAAAGATTCTAGATTCTAATCGGCAACTGAGTCCAGCAGACACATGTACACGCTTAAGGTTTAAAATCTTAACAACAACAATATATACATACGACGCGTCGTGTTTTTTTGTTATTTCATTCTCAGTGCTTCTTATTCGTTTCTTCTCTCTCTCATTCATTCTATTCTTATTATTACTTGTTTTTTCGGGGTTTTCTTGAACTTGAAAATTTAGTTTGAAATTTAAAACCTTCAACACACAATAATGTATACAATTTTTAGTCTTTTTATTTCTCATTCGCTCCAAAAAAAAATAATTTCAAAGAAAAGAGAGTAAAGAATGACGAAAGAAGGAGAAAATGTAAGTAGAATAGTGAAGAGGCACTGACTTGGTCAATTATTATCTTGCTTTTTTTGCTCCATTACTATCCTTTCTCATCATAATTTGAATTTAAGTTTCAATTCAATCTCAATTTTTTTTATTTTCTTCGTTCTTTATGGCTCTTTATTTCACTTGCTTCTCTCAAAATATAAATGTAGTTTGTGAGAAATCGTAATTGACGCTATATAGCTTGTGTGTATGATCGAATTTTCTTCAATCAGGTTTAAATAATAATGAACGCTATTCAAAAGAATTAAATCGTCTTAGAATGAAATGCAAAAAAACGAATATTGATGATTAGGTAGACAATAAAATTTTTGCCGGAAATTCTCGTTTGATCGACTATAGAAGAAAGGCTTCTTCTTTAACACTTGATACACGTAAAAAATATTAAAATATTAAGCGTGTTTTTGGATGAGGTCAATGATCTTATAAACACAATATTTTTTTATGATCCTACAAGGCGAAAGAACTTTTGATTAAAACCAGTTAGAAGTTATTAATTTACAAGAAATACTTGCATGTAATAATTGTTTCTTAGTTTAATTGTTGTAAATTAAATAATTTTAGGAATTTTGCAAACTTCTTCAAAGATTTTCAAATGTAAACAAAAACAAAATAGGAAAATTGAAATTGACAAAAACTAGCTGAAAATTACTTGCTTAAGCAATAAATGCAATTTTTTTTGTTGAATATAGAATGTTCATTTGGAATACAATTCAAAATGTCTTTAATTCTCAAGTTTATTTATAATCTATTGAATAATCATAGTAATCAACGTAAAGTATTTTTACCTTGATTTTGAAGCATATAAATTCTTCCTATAAGGAAAAATGAAACTTCCTGTCTAAAAAATGTATCATAAAATTGAGTTTGTGGCAAAAGATGAAGACACATTTCTTTACTTTCTGTATTTCTTCATCTTTCGTTCCTTTTTCTCTATTTGCACATGTCGAATGAATTTAATGAATATAATTTCATCAAATGCACGTCAATCTACACTCTCGAATAAAAAATTGCATTTTAACAAACATTTGAATTCAATAAATTTAGCAGGTGAGGAAAGCGAGAATAAAAGCCGAAAGAGAGAATATAAAAAAAATCTTTCAAAACATGTGATTAAAATCCAATATGCCATTGTTTTATGCAATTTTATGCTGCAATATCTCACAAAACAAGTTTTTTTTATGTTACAAAATTTTTCTTCTCACTCGCATTTGTTCGCGTATGATACACAGAGAATAGAGTAAAATAGAAACTTATAAATTAACTTATTCTAGAGCCAAAACAAGTCTTAATTGATGAAATATAAGCACTTGAAAATAGAGGAAGACTAAATTTCCAAAGTATAAAATAAAAATTGTGAAATTGCCAAAAATGATGCACTCTAAATAAAAAACTGCAGATGTTCAAATTTCTTTATTCTGTGTATATTTTCCTATAAGGAGAGAGAGAAAGAGAAAGAAATGAGAATAAAATTGAGACAAGAGCTGAAACGTGAAGCCAAAAACTCTGAAAAAAAAATTATAAACTGCACACACATACACACATTTGGTTTTTATTTTTTTAATGCAAAACCTGCATAATTCTGCCTGCTGCTGCTGTTGCTGTTGCCGTTCAGCACTCGTCTGTTGATATTACGAAAAATGGTTCAATGGCCTTAATTTTCTTTATTTTATTTGTTGCCACAAAATTTGCGAACAGCTGCTCCTTCCTGAGGTTTTTTTTATTGCGTCCAAAAAAATTGGTTTTCTTACTCTTCCTTTGAATGTTAAAACATAATTTATGAGCATCCAAATTCAATTTCAGAGAGTGCAACTTTTAGGCATTGCAAAGAATGAGAATTTTGTTCTGTGGTCTGATATGTGACACACTTAAAATTGAAGTGGAACAGCTCTTAAAGCTCAATAAAATATTTTACTTTTTTCTTCACTTACTTCAAAGTCATAAATTATGCAATTTTGTTGCTGTAAAACGGTTTGAAATGACGAATAAAAGTAGTTCATAAAACACATAATTGCAAGAAATCATTCTCACAAAAAAATAAACAATTGGCTTACTCATATATGATTTTTTTCTGCTTACTAAAGTAAACACTTGAGATATTCATATAATGCAACTTTACCTGTAGTTTGTTCAAGGCATAGAAATATTAATTAATTGTTAGGTCTTTGAAAGTCGAAAATTTCGTTACAATTTTAGCTATAATTATTCATAAGGTTCTAACTTGAATGCAGTTAATCAAGTTTCTGCGCAGATACTTGTGCAAGTTGCATGCAAGTTGACTTACTAAAAAATTTCTCTAAATTCGATCAAATTTTATATAATTTGGTCAAAATACTTAATAAATTTAAGAATCATTTATTTCCATATAAATTTGCTAAATATATGACCAAATTAAATAAAATCTGAATGAATTAGAGACATTTTTAGTTAGTCAACTTGCATACAAATTGTGGAAGTATATGCGCAGGCCTACGTTTAAGTCAGAACTCTATTTTGTTACTTTTTATTCATTTTGTTCTTATTAACATGAATCTTTGTTTATTTAGTTGTTTTGTATGAAATTTTTTCCAGGCGTGGACACACAAAAAAAGAGTAAGAAAGATCAAATAAAAGTCAATAAAGAGCAAATGAGAGTAACAAAGAGCAAAAAAGATCAATAAGTTTGTCTTTGTTGCTCTCTTTTGATCTTTTTTGTGTCTACACACCAGGACTTTGGAAATTTAATCTGGATAAATTAATGCCAGAGTACAAAAAAGAGCGAAAAATAGCAACAAAATACAACGTGTGTACGCCTGATATTTTGTTTAATTTTTATGAATTCAAAATTTTTTATTCTGATTTCTTTGTTTACATTTAGAAAATTTGTCAACGTAGTAGCCAATGAGTATTATGAGAATGTCAGGCTCATCTTCTGTCTTTACTAATATTATCTTTGGAGAGATGAATGACTTATTGTGTGACAGAATTGGAGCAGTCTTATACAGCACCCTATGTTTCCCAGTGCATCAACTAATAAAGTTTTCAAATAAAAAATTCTAATTTTTTCCTAAAATGAAAACCAAAAGTTTCTATCAAACTCCAATTAATCAAATTGCCTTTACCTTGAGTATAATATTTTTAAATCTAACAAAATTTCTTGCTTATATTGTGGACAAAACAAAATTGAATTAACTTGACAGATAGTCAGAGCAGACTACCGAGTTTAATTTTTTTGGTCACGAATTGTCTTTCAAAAACAATAAAATTAATGACCGCCCCAAAGAGTTTCCCATTAACTTTTTTTTTCGGCTCTTTCGAATGAGAAAAAGGTGCGACTGACTATCAATGAACTTGCAACTTTTTTTTTCGCTCTATCTCGTACAGTAATTTACAATAGTTGATTATGATTAAAGTATAAATAAATGTATGTTTGTTGCTATGTTTACTTTACCTCGCGCACCTTGACCTTGATCACTCTTTTGCAATGAACCATTAAAATCATTGATGGTTGTTTCCTCACAGAAATTACATCACAATTATCATCGCTGCAGCAGTATAGAATTGTATGTTGAGCTTAAGCTTACTATCAAAGATTGAAAATTATTTTCGCAATATATAAATGAAGAATGATTAATAGCTCTTATAAATGATTTATTGCCTTCTTTCTTAATTATGAAATAGCGAAATAAATATTTTAACTGTTATGAAAAATTTGAATTTTTGCTGTCAATAATTGAAATTTTAAAATGTAAACAAAGGAAAATTTGATAAATTAATTACTTTATAGAGCTTTAACTTGTTATTTGTAATAAATAACATTAATATAAGACTAAAAGAAGTTCTATTAGTTAAATTGTAAGTAAACAAATTGATTTTAAAAGCAATATTTTCGAATTTTATGACTACTTGATTTTCAAAAACAAAATAAACTACTTGAGAATGAAAAATTTACATTTTTGATATTTTAACAAACATATATTTACACAAAAATAGGTCAATTGAGATGTCAATTATGGTGAATATCGAAGATTTAATGTTAACCTCTCTCACTCTACATATATTTTATTTTTTGCTATTTTGAAATAGTAAAAATGTTTTCAAGTGCTAATCTCTTTCACAATTGCCTTTATAGTCTACTGCAATGGCTATTATTTCAAATAAAGAGAAGAGAATAAGAAATTGCTATTGTATGTAACTTTTCCTCCTTTTATTTATCTTTTTTTTATAATTTCAATAAACTGGTTTTAGTTTAGTCATTTGAAGTGTATTTTTCAGGTGAAAATCAGGCTTCGTTCTCTCTTCTATACGGCTGCTGCTGTTGCTGCTGTCCCTTTAATATACAAAACAATAAAAGAAAGAATCTTTAAAATGTTCTCTCGACAATAATTTGTCTCGGAACATGATCGCTAGCCAGCATAAAATAAAAAGTGAAGTGGTAAATGAAAGGCAACTAACATCTGTGAGTGCTGTGTGTTAATTTTTATGTTCATTCTTCTCTCACTCACTATATCTTGCTTGCCCTTTTCCACGCTATAGACAAATGAGAAATCTTCTATATTTTTATAATTCGAAGAACCATAAACATACTCACCAATCTCTTATCTCGCCCTTTTTGATCACTGTTTAAATTATGTTATTCTTCATTCTTCTTGCTATGCTTTTGAATAAACAAATAGATGAAAATATAAAGATTGAGTTATTCTGTTAATTAGATGAGAATTTTTAATTTTTTATGTTGGAAAATTTCTTAGAAATCAAAGTCAACTTTGTGTTTTTGTTTACAATTTGAAATTTTGAAATTTTCTGTTATCTTTTGAATTGACTAATAAGTCAATAATTTAATAAAATAGAACTTAAGTAATCGTGTGAACGATAAATTTAAAATGTAATTGCAAACAATCAAATTTAATTCTTTCTTTTTGTTTATCAATTTTAAACTACAAAGTAACAGAAAGTTGAGCAAGAGTTAGGGGAAAGTGAACTAATTTAAATTAAATTTCGCTGTTAAATTTGAATAACAAAATTGTATTTTTCCTGAAAAAGAATAGAATGAAAAAAGTTAAAAAATTCTTTTTGTCTGCAATAGTTTCACACATTCAAATCATTTATTGCGAATGTAATTCATGTATATGTTATATCTCTACAAAAAAATTTGAGTTTTCCTCACAATCTACTGACTACAATTCTTCCTTTATACAAATGATCATCTTTATACATTTTCACGGCCTTTATTATTTACAAAAGGGATTTTTCATTTTAAAAAGTCTTTCATGTCACATGATGAAAGTTGAGTTCAGTTTATGTACAAAAATCTATTAATATTGCAATAATTCTTCCTTCTTTTTTTATTTAGACACTTAGATTGAATATATATCACTTTCATATAGTTATATGTGTTTGTGTTTACGAACAACTACAATAAATTGAATGCACAAACATTTTCATGCGAAATTTAAGCAAAATACCGTTCATCGAGCAAGAGAGAGAGAGAAAAATATTTTATCTCAAAGCCTTGACATAAATGACATTCTTTTTATGGCATATATAATTTCTTGTCAGCATGTTGTTGTAATTTATAATGAGAGTAAGTAGTTGAAGTGATTTAAACTGAGAAGATGACAGAGAGAAATATCACACTTTATTTGCACAAAAATTTCTTTTTCTCTTATTGACAGCATGCAAATTATTGATATTTTCTCTCTTTGCCTTCAATATTGAATTTAAAGCTTTCAGTTTGCTTATACTTAGTTTGATAACACTTTATATTGGGCCTTTTTTTATTCACTAAACTCTCTCATGTTTGTGCATCTTTTAAAGATCTGTTTCCAATTAAATGAGGTCAACGCAATAATCACATGCAGATTTCTTGGTAAAAATCAAAATAAAAAATGCAGAGTTTGGAAAAATATTTTGAAAAGCTCAATATTGACTTTTTTAATATTTTAAGACATTCTTTTTCATCAAGAATCTTTGTTTTAGTGCTTTTGATTCATTTTATAAAAAGTCTAAAAATTTGTCAAAAATTTGAAATTCAAAACTTTCATTCTCGAAATTCTTCTAAATTTTTCGAAAATTTTTTAAAAATTCGAAAATTAACTTCGAAAAATTTCAAATTTATTTTCCAAACTCTGATAAAAAGAAATAAAAATTAAAAATACTTTTTTTATGATAAAAACTGAAAAAATAAAGACAAAGAAATTAAAGAAACAAAAAATTTAGTTTTTTCTCTCAATTTTTTTACTCGAAATTTATCGTTTTTATTTTCATTTCATTCAATACAAACGTTCATGTGTTTTTTTTACTTATCTTACAATTTGTCAGTTTATTCATATTGTATTTATTTTCTCCATCTATATTTATATCAATTTTTTAATCTAACTCTCAGCAACTCATTTTTTTTGAATATTTTTTTCTTATTAATTTTTACATTCATTGAACTTCTATGTAATGTTCTCTCATTTTATTAAATTTCTATTCTACTAATTTATTATTCTCTCTCACATACACAAAATGTAAAAACTCAAAAGACATTCACTGACAAATTATTTTTAATTTTTTTATCATTTAATTTGAGAAGGAAAAAAAATTATTCTAAAAAATTTCATTTTTAAGAAATTAAAAAAGTCTTGTATGTGTGTGATAGGAAGTTATTTGCTACTTAATTTCAAATAATTTTCTTGCTTTAAGAAATGAAAAAAAAATTAATTTTAAACTCAAATGGTTCATTTTTTTCACTAAGAAGATAATTTTGAGACTTAAAATCTAAATCAGTTTTTTTAAATCATTTTTTTTTTAATTTTTTTCATCACGAAAAAATCTGATTTCTTATCACTTTTCTTAATAATTTTTTTATATTTATATATTTGAGAGAGTGAAAACTCTTTCTCACATTTTTTTGTCTCATAATTTTATGAATTGAATTTATTTACATTTATTTCCATTGTGTGTTTGTATGTTTTCTGGGTGAGGTGAAAAATTTTAAAGAAAGAAAAATGAGCTTTGTTGAGATTTCTTGCTTTATCAATTTTTACCAAATTGTAACGGATAAAAATTTGAAAATTTTCAAGATCAAGTTTAAGATCATTTTTTAAATTTTTCCGTTACATTGCAGAAATCATAAAAAGTTCATAATTTCATCAATAACTTTTTATTAGGAGAGCGTTTCGTTGGCATAAAAACGATAATTTATTATGTATATCGTTGTGTCAATAATGCTATATCTCTTCTTTCACCAAATTGATTCTCAATTTTTTTTCTTTCGCTGCTCAAGGCTAATTAAAATTAAAATACATAATTCCATTATTTTCTATTCCCAAATCATTCCACGTCTCTCTCTTTCTTATTATCTTCTTTTGGTTCATTCGATATAAAAAAGAGTTTTTTAATTCAGTGAAATTCTACTAAGAAAAAATACTTAAAAGTTACTAAAAAGTTGATAATTTTTTCTGCTCATTTTTATGATAATGTAAGTTTTTTTTTTGAGATCTTTATGAAAGAATTTAAATTTTTTTTTCAATTAAACACTATGCGGGTTTTATTCTTCGTTTAAAGAGAAAAATTATTGTTTGAAAAACTCAAAAGTCGACGCAGAAGTAAATTGAATTAGCTAATTATTGGAGAATTCAAAAATTCACTGCGCTCATAACTTTTTTTTTTATACAAAAATAACTTCTATTTCTTTGTCAATCAAATTTAATTAAATGAAAATTTTCAAATTTGCTTTTTTTTCTCAATAATTTTTAAGTTTTCTTTTAAGACACACTATTTTTTAGGTACATTTAATATATAAACTTTTTTTTACAATATTTTCTGTGCAATTGTTGTTTGAGAAATTAAAGGAAAAATCATTCGAGGTTTTTTCGTTAGAGTTTTGAAATTTAAAATTGAAATAAGAGTTTGTAGCCAGTAGCTAAAAGCTTCTTTTTTGTTTACTAGCTATTCTTTTTTAAAGTAGTCAAAATCAGCTGTAGAAAGTAACCAAAAGCTCAAAAGTAGGTTCTACTTTTACATTGTGAGGATTTTACAAATTTAGATTGTAGAACTCGTTAAAATTGTAAAATTTATGCTGTAGAAATTTGTATTACAAACAACGTCAAGTTTTAGTCCACCATGTATATGTAAATTTGCTTAGACGATGAATTTTACATACAAAATTTTTCTCAAAATCCGCCGTTAGGAGTTTTAACTTGACTGTGATGTTTGGAAATTAAATTGTAGAAACTTATTAAATTTTACAAGAAAAGTTGTAGAATTGTAAAATTCTTACAATTAAATTGTAGAAATTTACAAAAATTTTACAAAATAATTTGTAAACTTGTAAAATTTTTACAATTAAATTGTAGAAATATCGAAGAGAAATAAACAAGGAAAAAAGAACATCGCAGAAAAACTTAAGAAAATTCTAAAAATTTCTGCTTTTTCTGCGTAGCTGTTTTCTCCCTGGAAATAGCTTGTAATATTTTGTATTACTTTGCATAATTTTAAACAAATGATTTTCTCTTTAAAATTTTTTCTCATTTCAATTTTAATTCCCAAACTCTAATTAAATGGAATACTTAATGAATCATGATGATACAATTGTCATCAATAAAATTTCAAAAAGTCCGGCAGTGATATCTGTGTGTGATTATATTTCTTCCAATAAATTTGAGGAAAGAAAAATCTTCTATTTAAAAAATAAGAGAGAGAGAGAAAAGTTCTTTACTTTCTTACATTAAAGCTCACATTTATATTTTCTATATAAAAAAGAGAAAAAGGAAAAAAGTAAAAATTTCTTGTGATTGAAAATATTTATAAAAAATATCGAGTGTTGTTGCTTGTGTGTAAAAAAACGGAATGAATTATTTTTCATACAGATTTTTTCACTTTGAAATTCATTAATTAATGTACTCTTGAGCTATTTACAACTTTTTTTCTTCTCTACTGAATGATTATCAAACTGTAACATCGCGATTGTGTAAAAAAATGTGTGTGTACTTAGTTTTGGCAAAAAACAGAAGAAAACATTTATATTTATTGTTAATGTAATGTAATTCTTTCTCTTCCTCCCGTTTCACTGAACGACGACTAGTTTACTGGCGGTAAAAAATCTGTAATCTATTTTCTTCTGAAGCATGTGAAAGCTACTACGTAATAAGTCCAGGATGATGCTTTTGATGATGATGAGATTTTTTTCGAAATGATGTGTGTGTGTCTAATTTTTATTTGGCAATTTTTTTTTCTTCAAAAAGGAAAGTTTTTTTCTTTTTCAATATGTGTTTTGGTTAGGCTTTTGAAACAGCCTGTTGATAAATTTTGTTCAAAGTGCTTCAAGACCACTGTCGAAGAAAAGAAAAGAAATAAAGAAATTTTTCATTAGTAAATTAAATATTTGTAATAGTTTTTGATGTCTTAAAATTTTAAAATTGAAAGAATAAACGGAAATTCAAAAATAACGGATTTTTAAAATTTAAATATTTAACGAAGCAAAACTTTCAAATCTTTTTTCTACATTTTAAAAAGAAAAATAACTCTCATGAGACACGAAAAATAACGAAATAAAAGCAAAATTTTAAAATCTTTTTTCAGAATCTTTTTCCCCTTTGTATTTTAAAAATTTATTTCTAGGAGAAAAATTCGAACAAAATATTTCAAAATTTCTTTTTGCTTTTTCTATCTTCGTTAAATTTTGTTCAATGTTTGCTGACAAAGATTTTAATAATTAAAATGTTTTAAGTTCATTATTTCTTGTATGTTTTGCTAAAATTGTTTTAAGACAAAATTGAGAATTTCTGCAATCAAAATTAGAGTTAAAATGCTGAAATCTAGGTTTTGTAAAAGTAAGCAAAAAATCTTATGTTTTGCAATTTTTACTTTTATGCAAAGGGTTAGAACTCTTAGAGTAGTCATTGAAAAATGTTTATTTGTATGAAAAGTATCAAAACATTTTTTACAATTTTTCGATAATTTCTTTTCATAGAGTTCATACCTCTTGGCTTTGGATCAATTATTTTCCTTTGGATCAATTTTAAATTAAAATAAAAAATTTAAATTTTGCTAAAGATTAAGAATTCCAGAAATTCGAAAAAGATTCCGGCTAACAAAAAATACGTTACATCTTCTCGTTTTCTTACAGGATATGTCAAAAACATATAAACAAAAATCATTTTTGATTACACAAATTGAGAATAAATTTAATTTCAATAAAAATCAAGAATTTGAAAAAAAAAAAGTTATTTTACCTGATGAGGTGATGGAGGAAGTTCAGAAGGATGAGCAACAGTCGAACTGTAAAATAGAAAATAATAAGAAATAAATTTCAAGATTTTTTAAAAAATTCAATTTCTTAACATTAAAAATATTTCTTTTTACACATTTTGATTAGTTTTGTTAGAAAATTAAATATTTTTTTGTGTGTGTTTGTGTGTGATATGTAAGCGTGCGAGAGAGGATATATTCACATAAATATAAAATTTTCAAAATATTTATACAAAGAAAGACAGAAAGAGACAATAAAATACAAAAAAACAACAAAATTTACACAAAAAAGCTAGCAAGCATAAAAATTGTTTCAATCGCGATGCCGACAAAAAAAGATTTAATTTTCCCACAAAATAAACCAAAAAAAGGGCAGTTTTTGTCTAATGATGATTTTTGGCAAAAGTTTAAATAGATAAAAACTTGTGCTTTAAATCATTTAATAAAAAAGAGAGTGAATAGAAGAAGAAAGAAGGAAAAAAGTGAATAAAAATGATAAAATTTTAAAACTTGCCTGTATAAATTTTTATTAAATAATTTTTTATTTATTAATTTTTTAAGCGAAATTTTGTGTGTGTGTGTGTGTGATTATATATTATTTACAAATGAGAGACAGAGAACTAATAATTATTATTTTATGGAAACTTTTGATCATTGGTATCGATTTTTAATTTTTTCCTGATTTCAGTTTTTTATTTTAAAAATTAATTCTTGAGTGAGATGAATTTTGGTAAGTTTTTCTTTTTGAGAGTATTGTGGGCAACAATAAGAAAAAAAAAATATTTAATTTTCTACGCGGCATATAAAAACACAACTGGCGATAACAAAATTTTTAATGTCATCTTCAATGAGGACGGCAAATCGAAACAATCTTTTGGTTCTTTTCTGTAATAAACGATCGAAAAAATAATAAAAATAAAAAATTATAAAAAATGCAAATCATAAAAAAATAAATGCAGATTTTGAATTTTGAAAAAATTATTAAGTCAAATAGCCAAAAAATATAAAAGAAATAAATTATATCAACGTTCGTTTATTACTTTGAACTGTAAAATTTTAATATTTCTACAATACCAATCACCAAATAAACAATAACAAGCAAACAGCAATCGATGAAAATTGTCTAAGGTCAAGCAGCTTAATTTATTATGGCATTGAAATTATTCAACCATCAAATTGTATACTTGGACAGTTTTCATCAAGAATTTCTCAAGTTTCTTTTATCATGCAATAATTTTTTTTCTTTCATACACAATCAAAGTTATAAGCTTTCCATTGTTTATCTAATACGCACAATTTTCTTTTACGCAACAAGTAAAAGATAAATATGAAGTAAAAATATTGTGGAATTTTTTATTAATTTATTTTTCTCAAGACCTGATAACTCTTTGATCTGATGAAAAACATTATTTGATTTTCAATCAAAGAGTTCTCTGACCTTGATTTTTTCTTTGAAAAAGAAAATTATTCGTTAAGTACTAAAAATTTTAAATTTTAGAACACACTTTTAGTACTTTAATTTCCGTTAGATTTAAACAAATTACAAGGTGTGGAAACTAAGAAATTTCACAGATATTTGCAGATATTAGAGATCCTTTTTCGAAGATAATCAGAGGCATTTGATGATAATTAGAGACAGAGTTATAAAAATAGAATTTACTTTGTAGCTTTTGGCTATTTTCTACAGTAGATTTAGGCTACAGTGACTACTTTATAGTCAATAGTCAATGACTACAAAAGATTTTGGCTACCGGCTACGAACCAGCAGTTTAACAACTCTTTTTAGAGACAAATAGAGATTTATGAGATATTTTTCAAGTATTTAAATAGTTTCCATCCCTTGACAAATTAAATTCAATAAAATTCCACTCAATAACAACTTTTTCTTTTAATAATCTAGAGTTCGGCACTTGTATGCATGCATGCAAGTTGCAAAATCTAGAAACGACTCTAAAACTTAGAAAACATTTTAATTAATTTTTTTATCTATGGAAATTTCAAAAGTAGTTTAGAAATGTCTAAAGTTATTCAGATTTGGTCCAAATAAATTAAATTTGAATTAGAGAAATTTTTAAATTTTGTAACTTGCATACATGCGTGAAAGTGCCGAATCCTAAATAAATTAATTTTAATTGAATCTTTGTCAATTTTATATTAAATTTTAAACAACAAAAAAAAAATAGTTTGTCATAAATGTTAAATAAAGACAGAAAAAGACAAAAGAGCACGCCTTAAAAAGTTAAAGTTAAGGAATTTTTTCATCAAAAAACAAATAAATAAATTTTTCATTTCCGTGTTCTATTGTCTCTGTATTGACTTTAAGAAATCCCAGATTTTTTAATACCATGCAAGCTCATTAATTTCGATTACATTAATTTTTCTTCACAATTTCTTGCTGACAAAATAAAATCATCAAATCGCTTGTACAAACAGCATTGAGTGAAAATTATTGAAAGGAATAAATTGACAGACTCCTTATAAGAAGCGTGCACAAAAGAGGAAGAAAAAAAAAAATAAAGCGACGCATGGGAATAATTTTCTTTTATTTCTATATCATGTGCATATAGAAAAGCAAAAAAAGAAAGAAAGAGATCTTTATTTCATGTGACGCAAAAAAATTTCTCTCTCCATCATTCTCAGCTTTTGTTCTTCTTAGAAAGTCACAGATGGAGGCAAAACGTGATAATATTTTTTTCCTCATTGTTTCTGAATTGTATTAAGAGTGATAAAGAGAGAAAGATTATTGATTTCAGTTCGGATTGTACAATTTATTAAATTCAATTATAAAAGGAAATTGTGTTTTTCTTCTTTAAGTAGGTGGAAACGGATATAGAAACTGTGAATGGAAATTAATGTAGATTACGAATGAGATTTCTTGCTTTTGGCTTTGGTTTTATCATAATTGTTAGTAATTCAATTTTGATGATAATGATTTGTGAGTTATTAGTTAAATTTGTTTCAAGGAGTAAGAACTTTCACTCAAAGTTGTAAAATAGAATCTATTTTTAGCTTTTAGGCTACTTTCTACAGTAGCTTTTGGCAACAGTATACATTTGGCTACTGTAGCCAAGTGACCACAGTAGCCAAAAGCT
Organism: Polypedilum pembai; assembly: GCA_014622435.1. Lineage (NCBI taxonomy): Eukaryota > Metazoa > Arthropoda > Insecta > Diptera > Chironomidae > Polypedilum > Polypedilum pembai. Next base: position 72,548 of record JACWBX010003603.1, read on the forward strand.
TCTTTTAAAAAAAATAGCCAATGGGGCTACAGTAGATTTAGACTATTGGCTACGGATCAGTAGTTTAACAACTCTGCTACCATTTTAGCGCACGTCAGTTCAAAGTTCTTACTCCTTGAGTTGATTTTTCTAAGAAATATTGATAGTGAAAATTATTTTCGAAGATTCGAAATTTCGATTTCAAAATTTTTAAAAAATTTCAGTTTTATTTTCGAAAATTCGAAATTGAAATATTTTTGGTTTTTTGAAATAATTTCTAATTTGGGTTACTGATATTGTAATTTTGAGTCAAAAATTGATTTTAAATATAGAATAATAGGTGTAAATTGATAGTATTAAAAATTCATTATGAATATTGAAGTTTCGAATTTATTTTTAAATTTTCGAATTCAATTTCGAATTTTTTAAAATTTATAATCTTCGAATTCTTTTTCAAAAATTCGAATTTATAAATTTTTCAAATAATTCAATTTCGAATTTTTTAGTTTATATTTTTCAGTTAATTCGATTTCGAAATGTTTTATTTCTTCGAAATAATTTCAACTCTATTTTAGAATTTTCCTTATTATTAAAACTAACAAAAATCATCGTTTTATATTTAGTGAAAAAGAAGAAAAGAAGTAATATTAGCATCAAAGAAGGCAGAAATTTAATATAAATTTTTAAGGGAGATAAAAAAAAAAAAGTACAATAAAAACATAATGGTTATATTCAGGGAACGCACAGCTCTTTTTGTCTTTCCATCAAACGATGATATTATCAATACACATACACATACGTACTTCCGGGATTTTCTTCTACGCTCTTATCTCCTTTGTGTCATATCAAATCACGAGAGCACATTCGAAAATTCTTTTTGTTTTATTTTGGCTAAATAACAAACACACGTAAAAAATATTAAAAAAGAATAAAACAAAAAAGCAAGAAAACTGAACGCGCCCTGAGCATACGACTAGTATTGTGTAGTAGTAGGAGCCATATAGACATATTTAACATTTAAGTAATACAATAAGTATGAAAAAGGAAATGTGTGGTTAAAAATGAGAGAGAAAGAGAGAGTAAGAGAGGATATATATAGAGATATAAAATGCAAAATAACATAATTAACAATTATTATTATTATTATTATAAGTAGATATACATTATATATATAGCTGTATGTGTAAAAAATAATTTAAGTAGGGACACACCTAGAGACGATCTTGGTGAGATGATTATGGTTATTATGATTTCATCGAAGAGTCGAGTTACAGTTTTTATTTCAGTTTTGTAGTAATTGCAACATTTCGGCAATTTTTTCATTATAGTTTTCTTGTCTTGGGCGTGTTTTTTTTAAACTTATTTAATAATGTTCAAGGAGAGATTTTGACATTTTTCTTTCAATATCGCGCGCTTTGTAAAGGTTTTTTTTCTATTTGTATGTAAAAATTTGAGTTCTTCACATTTTACTTTTGTCTAGAAAAATAGAGAGAAAATGAAGTTTGATTTAAAAAAAATTTGTGATTAAAAAAATTTTGTATTAGTTAAAATAATTAATTGGGTTGTAATAATTTCATTTTTTATTTATTCAAATGGAAAAAAGAGATAAAGCGATGGATTTTGTTTGTAAAAAAGAAAGATAGAGAAAATTTTTTGTTTATGTTTTGCTCTGGGATTTCTATAATTATTTCTTTTAAATTTCTCACTTTTTAATTTAATTGACCTCTTTATTTAGCTTATTTATTTATTTGTTTTTTATTTAATCAAAAAATTATAGAAGGAATGAAGACAGTTTTGTTATCGTAGAGTTCTACATAGATCTACATATCTACATTTGTCTACATGTAGATATTGTCTATGTAAACGAATTAATTGTCTACAATCTACGAATTCGTCTACGTAGACAATTTTTACCGTTCTACTGTTAAAAACATTTAAAAAATTAATCAAGTTTGCTTTTTAGGACTCATAACTATGCTTTATTGGCACAAAATGTATGCCAGTTAAAAAACTTTTTTTTGTCTACTTAGACAATGTCTACACGTAGACCATAGACGAATGTATGGAAAATTTCGTAGATCGTAGACATCTACGCGTAGATATTGTCTAGGTAGACAAATTTTTGGTCTACATAGAAAATGTCTACATGTAAGTAAACAAAGATTGTAGCTTGTAGACATCTACGATAACAATACTGAATGAAGGAAGGAGTGAGTGGGAAAGAAAGAGAGAGAGAGAGAGAGAGAAAAAGAAAGTTTTGTGTGATTTATCTAAAAACCTTGCAATAATTTAGAAAGATTAATTTTTGAATAATTAAAAAAAATAGTCCAGAAGTACCTAAAGTCATCTCATTTTTTAAAATTACTCAATCTAATTAATTATTTTAATTTAGTACCAAAAATATTTTCTTTTTTTTTCTTTTCAAATCTGCACACTATAATAATTTTTTTTATAGTAAGTAGTGAAAACAACAAAAATAATAAAAAAATAAATAAATACAAATAAAAAATAAACAATAGGAGAAGTGAAAATACATAAAACAATGCGATTTTGTTACTCACCTTGCAAAGCTCTTAAAAGCTGCAGATTGTGGATTTATACAGAGCGGTACACGACCAGTTTGTAGTTGTTCGGCAATAAATTTGTGCATTTCCTCTGTGAAATAGAGCAAGCAAATCATGAATTGCTAATTTTAATTTTCGATAATGAACAAACTCACCTTTAACTTGTTGCACTGATGTGAGTTTTCGTTCCCAGAGGTCATCAAATGGTTGCGTTGCAGCTGGTTCAAAGTCTGCAATATATTGTCGCATACCACTTGATGATGTGAAACAGCATTTACACATACATGAATGATAACGCAAACGACCCTCGTCAAGATAAGGATGTGCTAATGCATCAATCACTGATATTCTTTTATCCTGTCAAAAAAATGTTAACAATTTATCTTTCTATTCTTTAAATGTTATCAAATTTAGCTATCGAACAAGAAATGAACACTTAAAAATTTTCATTCAAAGTTAGTTTGAATTAGAGCAAACCCTAGTAGTTTCAATCTACAATTAGGGAATTCCTAAAAAGCCCGTGACATACATCTATGTTTTTTCGTGAGCAAACTTTTACTTATTTATAAAGGATTAAAGTGAAATTTTGCTTGATTTAAATTGTCATTTGCGGAAAATTCTATTAACTGTTATGCTAAAAGTGTAATTTGATTTCTACAAGGCAATAAAAACACAATATTGAGTCAAATTTTCATATCACTTAATAAATATGGTGAAACTCAATAAATGATTATTTACTTTATTAATAAAATCAAGTTGATTTGAGACTTAAATAACTTGACTTAAACTTGACTTTTAACGGAAAATTAAAATTCTTAATTTTTGAAGTCTATAAATAATTTTAAGACTTACATTTTATCTTAAAATCATTGTTTTGAGCTCACAAATCTAATAATATCAAATTTTATCAATCAAAAATTAATTAAATTTTTAAATGTCTCAGCCTTGTTTTAAATCTAACACAAGGAATAAGAACTTTAATCTAATGTGCTCTAACAAATTCTAAAATAGAAGTTTCTACTTCTTGATCTAACAAGTGTTCACTTTTTAACTGTATTGTTTATTAATAAAAAAAATTATCTTACCGGATCAAATACAAGCATTTGACACAACAAGTGCACAGCTTCGTGTGTAGCATGTGAACTGAGTGTATAAAGTGCTGAAAGTGATGGCGGTTTTGGCACTCTCCGGAGCATATGTGTTCGAGCGCCATCACATGCATGTTTCATGTCTTCCATTGATGGCGTTCCTAATAATTCAGTAATCAATTCAAGCTGTATGAAAGAAGCTTATTAGTTATTAATGTCATTGAATAATTTAATTAAACTTCTGACCTGTTGTACTGGACTTTGTGCTTGAAAGAGAATTCGACGACCAAGTAATTCGCCAAAGATGCAGCCAACTGACCAGACATCGACAGCAGCGGAATAATGACGTGCGCCCATTAGGATTTCCGGTGCACGATAGTATTGCGTTACGACTTCTTGTGTCATGTGTTTCGATTGATCGGGTTCCTCAACGCGAGCCAAACCAAAGTCACCTAAATGAATTACAAATGAAAAAAAAAATTTTAATATTTCAGAAAGCAAACAAACGAGAGAGAGAAAGACAGAAATACGTACAAATTTTAAGCACACAGTTGCTGTTGACGAGCAAGTTGCCAGGCTTAATGTCACGATGAAGAATGCGCGCTGAATGTAAATATTTGAGACCACGAAGAATTTGATAAAGAAATACTTTAATATGATCGGCAGACAAATGTTGCGGCGACACAATAATTTTATGTAGATCGGATTGAAGTAATTCTGTTATCACATATCTGAAATAGAGTTAATTGGTTAATTTTATGCTCTCATAGTAAGCAAAAGTAATCATCATAAAATTTCTACAATTTTTTCCCAATTTTCATCAAGTAGGTAGTAATCTTTTCATCACAGAGTGCTGTGCGTTTCGTTATTTGAATATTAAAAGGCAAAATGTCTTTTGTATATGCATATTGAAGTATGTATAAAATAAAAAATGATGCCGTCAACAAGCTTTTTGTAAGGAATTTATTGGATCATTTGTGCTTTATGTGATTTATATCTCATATACACACATGAAGCTTTTTATGTGCGTGCTTACATACACATTGAAGGAATGATAAATGAACCACGAGATGAGTTAGTCTCCTTGAATGTAAATGTTAAAGAAAGACAGACATAATGAAATTACTTTTTATTTTAACGGAAATTTTCTTTTGTTTATCTTTTTTGAAATTGTTTTGTTTTGACAATTTTCTAATTTCTTTTAAAATTGACAAATTAAAAGATAAATCAGTAAAGAAAACTGTCAATGATTGCAAAATTGTCTCAATAATTTATCAACAATTGAGTATTTCATATTCATTTTGTACAAGAAAGAGATTTGTAAAAACAGGCAATTTTGCTTGTAAAAGCAAGATATAAGAAAAGTATTTATCCAGATAGATTCTAAATGTTAACAACTAATTGGTTAATTAATTAGAACTAATTGTCAATTCTAATCAAAGAATTTTCTGCATTTTTGATTTTATTTAATTGGGAAAATTAAATCAGAATTTCAAAAACTGATTTCTTAGCAAAATAACTCACAATTTAACTTTTATAATACTTAAATCTTAAAAGTAAAATAAATCTTTCAAAGTTTCCAAAAGTAATTTCATCTAGAAAATAGAAATAAACCAAAAAGTAGTGTGAGTGAAAATTATTTATAACATGCATATACTTGGATGTCTAATGATGATGGTATTATAACATCATGACTTGACATAAAAGAATCTTGCTTCGTGCCTAGCACACTCATTCACTATGATGTGCAACAAGAAAAAAAAGAAAAAAGAAAATTCTTGACTCGTTTTATGATTTCATCTTATTGTTGAATATTGACGTAATTGAATGGTTGTGATGGAAGTGAAAAGTGAGTTTATTCTTAGTAATCAAGATAATGTGAGAATATTTGCTTTTACACCCACAATCAAGTGAGTAAAACAATTCAAAAATATGCATTTTTCTGACGCTCAATTTTTCTTCTTTTATTTTATCTGCAAACAGAGCAAAGTAGAAGAGAAAATGTTAAATATTTGCAAGAGAAAAAAAATTCCTGTGCTTTTCTCCTCCTCCTCAAGGTCTGCATTCACAACGTATGTCCTTCTATTTTTACCTTCCACCTCCACCTTCATACTTAAATTTAATAAATGCTGTCGAGTGAAACGAACCTGACTAAAATAAGCGAGAGAGAGAAGAAAAATTTTCCTCTCTCTTTTTTCTCTCTCGCTCTTTCTCGAATTGGTAACAGTATTAGCATAAAATTATACCGAAGGAAGTGAAAAGTATTTGCGTGTTATCATGAATGAAGTGAATTTCATCAATGGGAAATTAAGTGGACGAAGCAATATTGAAATTTATTTATGAACATTTGTGGTCAATCTCTTTCTACAACTTTTTATCTTTATGAATTCAAATAACATGTAATTAATTCAAAAAAGCTCTAAAGAAAGAACTTCATGAAAGTCAAGGCAAAGAGAGTTCGATTAATCGCAATTTCATAGAAACTCCTGGTTTTCGCTATATGAGTTCTACAAAAGCATAGATTTGTTTGTACTTATGGATTTTGAGTTTATTTTCTTCTAAAATGTCTAAATTTGTAA
>JACWBX010003603.1:79967-114884 GCA_014622435.1 Polypedilum pembai
TCTGCATTCACAACGTATGTCCTTCTATTTTTTTCCTTCCACCTCCACCTTCATACTTACATTTAATAAATGCTGTCGAGTGAAACGAACCTGACTAAAATAAGCGAGAGAGAGAAGAAAAATTTTCCTCTCTCGCTCTTTCTCGAATTGGTAACAGTATTAGCATAAAATTATACCGAAGGAAGTGAAAAGTATTTGCGTGTTATCATGAATGAAGTGAATTTCATCAATGGGAAATTAAGTGGACGAAGCAATATTGAAATTTATTTATGAACATTTGTGGTCAATCTCTTTCTACAACTTTTTATCTTTATGAATTCAAATAACATGTAATTAATTCAAAAAAGCTCTAAAGAAAGAACTTCATGAAAGTCAAGGCAAAGAGAGTTCGATTAATCGCAATTTCATAGAAACTCCTGGTTTTCGCTATATGAGTTCTACAAAAGCATAGATTTGTTTGTACTTATGGATTTTGAGTTTATTTTCTTCTAAAATGTCTAAATTTGTAACTGAAAATTTGAATTGTTAAAGAAATTTTCAAATTTTTTGTTTACATTTTGGAGAAATGAAAATTTTATAGAAAATCATTAAAATCTCGTAATATCTATAATGAAACTGCAAGAGTTAGTAAGGAAAAGAAATAATAAGTGTGAACTTAGCAGATACAAATAGAATACAATCAAAAATTTGCTTAATATTCGAGTTTTTGAAGAAAATTCAATTTTCTAAGAAATCGCAAAAATCGATGATTAATAAAATCGCAATAGTCTTAAGAATCGTCGATTAATCAGAGTGTCTTTGCCTTGATAAATATTCAAAAAAACTTTTTCTTTCTCTCTCATTAAAATTTAAAGGACAAATATAAAAAGTTTCTATCTAGATAGGAAGTTGTTGTTAGTTGATTTTTATGAATTTTCCCAATATTCAAGTATTATTATTTTCTTAAGCTATAATACACGAAAAATCAATTAATTGTGTGTAAACGAGTAGGTAGAAATTAATTTTCCTTTAACAACTTATTGTTCTCTCTTGTGAGTAAAAAAAGCATTTCAGTTCAGCCACAATTAATGTTCCACATGATCAATTTTTTAAATAAATCTTTCAATCAGTCAAGGGGTTGAAGGTTCTTCATCGCATCTAATTTTTGTGTGTCAAACGACAAAAAAAGCAGGGAAAATTGATAAAACATTTCGTTCCGAGTATTTTTAATGTCGTTGACCTTTCTTATTTTCTCTCTCTTTCTCTGTTGCATGAATAATCGATAAATAAATAAAAATGTGTGTAGAATGAGAGAGAGAGACATTAAATTCTAATATTGAAGTAATGATTAAATACATTGCACACCTTCGACACGAATGAAAATAAAAAAAGAACATGCAGTCGACTTCTTGCAATGCATTGAACAAATAAAAAGCTTTTAAGGCAAAAAAAAAAGATTGTTGTCGACAGAGTGACGACTATGAACGACTATTTACTCAATGAGAAACAATTTCCACACATCCAACAGTGCTTCCTTTATTTAATTAAATTTCAGTTTTCAAAATCACACAGACGCCGTCAAAATTTATAATATATTCAGTGTGGAGAATTTTTAATTTTTTACCAGCTTTTGTGAGACTCGTAATTGTTATTAATTTTAAGAAGTTGAAGTAAATTTCTTTTTCTTTTAAGTTAACCGTTATAATTTAAAATTGAATGAAGTATTGCTCGAGCTAATGTGACATAAACAAACAAAGCTTTTAAAATTTTATTTCTAATAAATTCTTTTTATAGAAAGTAGAAGATATTTAAGAGAACTTTAGTATAAATTATTGATATTATGATACGTTTGTTTAAAATATTAAACTAGAAATTAATCAGTACATGTGCATTGTACTCGATTAAAGCGAATTTTCGGTATTAAAGATCAGTGTCGATTCATAAAATTGAAGTCTAAAAATCATAGCTTGAAATTTAAAGTCAAATATAAATTAACGAAATACATATTCGTATATAAGTTAGTTTGAATTAAAGCAAATTAAATCGAGTAAAAACTCTCGAAATGTTTTAGTCAAGTAATTTTAATCAAACTTTGTTAAATCATGAATTAAAAGTAAAAATCCTTAAACTTTTAACAATTAGATCAATTAATGAAGTTGAAAAATCTTTCGTATGTGTTTTTCTCTAAATTATATTCAAAACTAAATTAAGAAGGCTGAATTCTTCAGATTTTTCAGTGTTAAGTTATATTTGCAAAATTTTTTAAATGTATTTTATTTAAATCCAAGAGTGAAAACTTCGAAACAATCACAAATAATCATACAAAATTATGAAGTGTCTACCCTTGGTTTTAAATTTTGGCAAATTAAAATGCAAAACATGGATAATATTTTAAAGATAAGACAAAGAGAAAATCAGATATTTTGCAAAAAAGACAAAATCTTCTCTTATTTCTTAATAAATACTGCCTTGAAAGTGTATAAATGAAGGAGAATGGAAAAGTTTTCTTGTCATATAAACTCTTAATGAGTTTTAATAAAGTAAAAGATAATGTTTCTTTCTTATAATACAAGTAAGGCAGTTAGTTTATGGAAAATATGCATTTAGAGTTCACATGGACATAAAAATTTCAACATTTTTAGTACTTGAGGTCTTTAAACTCTCATCTCATCATGCAATAATGTTCTCTTTCGTGTCTCACTAAAAACTGTTTACAGTTGCTGTGTTGTATGTTTATTAGCTTCTATTCTTAACATCATTTTTATGTGTAAGTGTGTATTTGGAAGTGAAGAAAAAAAATAACAACTCTTGACTGTTTATCATTCATTATATGTCCACATTGTGACGTGATTCAAGAATTTAAAGAAGAAAAAATAGATAGAAAGAACCTCCCAACTTTTATATTGTTATATCACTCACTATTACTTCCGTTTTATTTCGTGATGAACTCAAGCGGTTCTTTTACGAATAAGAGAACTTTGCTGTTTATTATTAACAGATGAGTTGCGTTAGATGTCAAGCCAAATGCTTTATAACAGCGAATAGAATCATTACTACCGCAATTATTATTGTTATTTCTCTTCTTTCTTTCTAACTTATATTTTTCATAAATGACTTGTCGCGCGCAAAAGAAAAGAAAAATACTTATGGTAATTTGACATTCTCTGATTTCATTTTTCTCTTTCTCAAGTCATCAAAGAGGAAAAATTTTCAGTTAGCTAGCTATAGCTACACAAGGAGTGTGGAAAAATAGAAAGAAAGAAAGTATGAAGGAGAAAAAGAGTAAGGCGAAGGTTGTGACGCATAAATAATTTAACGTCATGTTACTTTTTCTAAGAAAAAGAAGAAGAAAAAAGAAATTGGCATTATTTAATGACAAAATTACATTTTTGCGGTTGTTTGGCTCGAGACCCAAAATCTCATTCATTTTGTTACGCGATTATGATAAGCATTGTGTAGAAATATAAAGAAGGAGCGAAATTCAATCTTATCGCGTTTTCTCTTCTTTTTGATGTGTCGTCTAATCTTAAGACCGAAACGAAGTAGCAGAAATTTATGATGATTCTTAGCGCTAAGTGGGATACTTACATTTCTTGGAAAAAGTCCAAATGCGGTGGCTGAAGAATATCCAGTGCTGATAAGACCTGCAATAATGATTTGAGAAAATTTTTATTACAAATGAATTTTAATTTACTTTTTCTCTTCTTCGCTCTTTTATTATTGAATATTTGCTAAATTACTACCATGAACAATTGTATTTGCGAAAGAGCTAATAGAAGTTACAGTCGCGAATCGGAATTTTATAAAAATAAAGAGAGCGAGAGGAGTAGAAGTAAGAAAAGAAGAAGTAAAAAACGTTCAAGTGCATTCCATTGAGTCATCACATTAAAAAAGAGTTAAGTGTAATGATGATGATGATCAACCTTCACTTTCAGTGGCATTTGCACGAACTAGCTTAAGAGCTGCCGCTGTTTCTGCTATTTACTGCTGGATGCAGCACTCAAGAAAGATAAATTGCAAGCGAGCGCTTCATGACAAATAAAATAATTGCAAGAAGCAACATAAATTCTTTCTTTTTATAAAAATAATTTTGTGACAAATGTCTTTGAACTTTTTCTTATCAATAGACTTTAATGACACCAAAAAAAAAAAATAGAAACCAATAATTTATTTTGTTATCTAAAAATTTGGAGCAATAAAGATTGTGTTAAAGAAAAATCAATTTAGTACATCACATTTATGTGTAAATTGACAAAACTTTTCTTCTTTCTCATATTATACCGTTAAAAATCTTTCATCAATAAGTTCCGCATTCAGTCGTCAAACGAAAATAAAGAAAGAAAAGTAAAGAGCGTCGCATATACATTAAATTTGTGCCAAGTTCAATGAGCAGCTCACGAAAAATGTGTGTGATTTAGAGATTTATGTCATTAACTATAAACTGATAGAGAACGAATACTTTAAGTTAGAGCATCTGTGTGAAAACGAAAAATTTTCATTTTCTCCTCTCTCACACTCCTCTTGTGAGCGTGAGTAGTTGGACTCATGCCGAGTTATGTAAGATTCAAAGCATTTTGTCATGAAAACTATTTTTCTTTTGCGCTGTCTCTTTGTGTGAGGCCTATAAATTGTGATATGCATTTAATCGTGATTAAGGGATTTGAATTGGAAAATTTATGTATGCATAAGAAATTATGAAAACAAACGAGAGACTTGATTTAGTCGTTAAAATTTAATTTCTTCGTTCAAAATTTTTAACGAAAGAATTTGTAAATAATAGAAATTTTTTGAAATAAAATCAGAAAGAAATTATTCCCCAAATTAAGGTAATTAAACGAGGTTAATCTCATAATATGATCACAAGTATATGTTAATAAGTTAGCAAAGTGTGAAAATTATTAAAATTTATAACAAAAATCTGCTTATAATTAAAATTTTGGAATCTTCTATAATTTCTCATATCATTCATTATTTATAGTTGCAATTTTCTATAAGTAGCATTCTCAAACCAGCTGACAGTATGAGAGAAGCAAAGTACTTCCGCCAACAGGTTTTTTTGCATTATTTTCTCCTATTATTTCTTTTTTAATTTACTCTTTCAATGTGTGACTAGAGAATGCTTTGTTCCATTGCGATAAATGCAATGAGTAATAAATAATAAAGAAGGAAGAGAAAGAACATATCAATATAGAAGTGAAATAATTAAAATTCCATAAATAGTCTCATCTGTCACATTTAATGAAAGAACTATTTTATAATTTCACAAAGAAATAATTCAATACTTGGCAAATACGTTTCATTTTAGCACCAAGGAGAAATAAATTTTAATCCTTTTTCTCATGGCTTTTCCATTCTTTTCATTGACAGCAGTAGAAGTAGAAGAAAGGGGAAGAATTTTAACTGCTGAATGAAGCTTTTTAGCTCTATTGATTTCTTTCTATTCTTTGTTCAACAAACGATGACAAAGGCTCTTGTGCTTTTAACCCATCAGCACGTCGCTCGCTTGCTAGCTCGCTCATCGCATTATTTATTAAGATATAATGAAAGAAAAAGCTTCATCAAATGACATTATGAATTTATTTTTAAAATAGAATTGCTGTAGTAGAGATATATCGCTGTAATAATGGAATGAATGAGAAATTAAATGAATCACCTCATAAGTTTTCATATAAAATAATTTTCTTCTAATTTCATATTGCGTTCTAAAAACAGATTAATGCGGAAATAACATTTCTCTCTCTCATCTCAAGAGCATGATCTCAGACAATGTAGCAGAAAAACGCAATTCTTATGCTTATCGTGTCAAAATCATCGCTCGCAATTTTACTCGTGCGCCGCGCAAAAGAAAGTGAAGTGAAGTGAAGATTAAAGCTTACAGCTATGTGCGATTTTCATGTTTCCATAATTTACATAATTATTGAGTTTGTTTTCTATAAATGGCTCGCAGAGTAGTGTTTGCAATGAAACAAGTTTCATTGTACGTGAGATCGATATGTGCATTAACCAAGTAAGCGAAAGAAAGAGAAAAAACTTGAATATCTTTGTATACATATGCGATATTATTATTATTACATACAGTCGAGGTACTACGTCAACTTACATTCTCGTGCTTGAAGAAACACAACATTTTCAATTCCCTGAAAACACGTTTTGATGAGACAAGTGATTGAAATACATTTGGTAGCTTCTTGAGTGCCACTCGACGACCATCTCGAGGATCTGTCACTGCCCTGTAATGAGATAATAAGAGAATTAATTTTAATAATTAACAAATTTATTGATTTATGCATATACAGTTGTTACTTGAAATTATAGAACTTTCCATTTTAACCAGAGTAAAATTTAATCGATTTGTAACGGTAGTAACAAATTCAAAAATATCAAGAGTTCAAAAAAGAATGTCAAAATAAACTATATTATATAGCTCGAAATAAAAAATTTTTAATTTTAGTGTAAAACGAACGAATTTATTTATTATCTTATTGTGAAAGAGTATTCAAGTGTTAGATATAATGAAGTTTTATAAATGAATTTAATTTTTAAGTGTTAAATATAAAAAAACAATTTTGATTTTTGATTGAAATTTAAATAAAGAACAATTATCTCTTTTATTTTAATTTTCGTGTGCTACAGATTAAAAAAGAAAACATTAATCGATTAAATTTAGTTTCAATTAAATTTCAAAACTGTTTTAACTCTTATTTATTGCTTCAAAAGTTTTCTAGATGTGAAATCAAGAAAAATGTTGCTATGTAATCATATCTTAGCTTTATTTTATAATTAAACAATATTTCTATTATTTCCTTATCGTGCAATATGCTTATGAATTTATGCTAATGCTACAATTTACCTATATTTGTATATCAACAATGAATAGCAAATCTAATAGCATTTTAATGTCATTCTTAACTCGCCTCGCTCTTGATTATTTTTCCGTTCTATTATGTTATGAAATTTATTTATGCGCAGCAACAGTGAAGAGCTTTTTCACTTTTCTACTTTGATAATGTATTATGCGTGTGTGATGGCGTGAATATTCAAGGAGTAAGAGTAAGCCGTTAGGTTGGGAAAATGTGAAAATCGATTCTAAAAAATTTCTCTCTCATATACAACAGAAGCCAACATTGTAATAAACTTTTTTTTATGGCGCAATAAGAAGAAAGTTTTTGTCTTGAATATGGCAAAGAGTGAGTGAGTGAAAAAAAAAATTCCCACTGTAATTACGTGCCAATAAAGCAAAAGAAAGAAAGAAAGAAAGAAAAAGAAATGCCATTGCTGACTGTAAGTTCTAATTCAGCCAACTATTAGCCTCATTTTCTTCTTGCCCTTCTCACTCGACCGACCAACTGCTTGGCAGTTTTTTTTTTGCGATTTGAGTCATATGATAAAGATTAGTAATGGTGCATGTGGTCTCTCGTTCCACTAAACACTAATGTCCATATTTGAATTTCTACCTCTGTCGAGATGTAATTTGTAGTTGAAATTCGTGCATATCACAAGCGTATTTGAATAGCTCAATTAGCATACATTTATATATGTTTCAATAGTCACGATTTAAAGCCATATCAGTCTGCTTCAGCTTCGCGAGAGATTAAAAAAAAAGCATTGGACCTTGAAAAATACAATTCGGCATGTGCCACATTGATGTAAGATATTTTTGAGACATTAAGGATCACAAACAGAATTCAATTATGTTCACGTGAGTGGATCTCGCTTGAAATAACGATAATCTCGTTTCTTCTCCGCTGTTTGCGTCATTGCTGAGTGAAACATTGAAAAAATCACGTTTTGTACAGGTAGAATTATGCGGAATAACTGCAAACATATATATTATGAAGGTCACACATCATGTTGGAGTTTTATCATATTGATAGAAATAGTTTAAGTCTATATCAACACTTTGGCGTCAGTCAATTTCAATAGCCTGAAGTTAATGTGAAAACTTGCTTCTTCGCTTCGCTGATTACCCTTTTCTGTGCATATATATAAAAACTGTTGACTGAGTAGGTAAATAAACTCTCTGGTGAGTTTTGCTATTATCATTCATGAGGTTATAAGTAGTAGAACAAAAAAAAAATTAAACTGACTGAGTGAGAGAATAATTCATATATATGAACAATGAATAACAAATAATCAACATTTTGTTCTACCTATAACTCTATGGCAGGTTAACAGCCATTTTTTACGATAATGTATGCGACTTGATTATTATTATTTGCCTTTCTTTCTCTCTTTTACTCACACTATCCTCTATCATGTTACTCTGTTGCGAAAAAGTGATGTAATTTATTCTGCTTGTAAAACAGAACTAATAATAAGTAGTAACAGCATGCTAACTAGGAAATATCGTCGATTGAAATATACACAAAACGCATAAAGTGCGTCATTAAGAATGAAGCGAGTGAGCAAGCAAGAGAAGAGATAGTTAGCTATTATCACGCACATGAGAGAGTTAATTTCAGCTCTCTTCGATAAACTGCGGCAAAGAGTGTGCAGACTTAAACATGTAATTTACTTGTAATTATCTATCGCATCTCACTCATCGCTGCCGTTCACTCGTTATAGTTGTTTTTGCGCTAGTCACATTGAACAATGTTAAGAAAGCATAAAATTGGATCAGAAACTTGTCAATAACATTTCTTTCTCACACAAACTTCATCTCTAGTTTATTCATTCAGAAAGCAACTTTTTCTTATTTCACGAGGCAAATAAAGAAGAAAAAGAAACTCGAAATTTGCTTAAAAAATAAGAATTTCATTTGAATTTTTCTTATATTTATAAGAATATAAATAATAAATTTAATGCTTTTGTTTTTGAAGTAAATGTAAGTTACAAAACTGATAGGAATTAAATTCGCAAGTATAAGTAGGATGTGGATGACCTTCACAGCATGAAAAAGATATTTCTTCTCTTTCTCTGTGTGTAGATTATGTGCATATTACGTATACACGCGGCAACGCACGACAGTGATAAGAAGCTTAAACTTTTTCATCTTCGACTTCTTTTTCTTCATTTCTCTGTTTCTTCTCTCTTTTTCATTCACATTCGCCAGGTCACAAATTTGTAATCATTACCGTAGGTTAGTATGAACACATACATTGAGCAAGCAAACCGATACAATCGCATATTTATACACTCGTATGTACATTGTTTATGTTGAAAGTCATCTGATTTACGTTTTGCTATATTTATACAATAATTTTCATCATCATCATCATCTTAAAAAAGAGAAAAAATATTGACCCACAAAAACGGCTGTGAGTTGTATATACACTTATAAAGTGAGAGAAAATGTAATTTTTTTTTAATTTTCTAATGCTTGTATACAGCATCATTGCAGAACGAGGTCTTTTACTAAAACACAGCTTGAGAAAGAGCGCGCGCAAAAAAAAAAAAGAATTAAAAATAGAAAAACGCAATTTGTAGGTAAATAAAGAGAGAAATATTTTTAGTTCTACTAATAAACGTCAAGTTCAAGCCAAAGCAAGAGTAATAACAAAGACGACAATTTGTTTTCTTTCTCTTTCTCTTCTGCCTGCCTCTGTTGTCGTTGAAGATTCACGTGTATGTAAAAAAAAATATTTCTTTGTCTCAACAACAGCAAGAGACAACGACGACGACGGCAAATAACAAAAAGAAGAGTCATCGTTCTGAATTATTAATACACACATTAAACGAAATGAGGAAACTGATCACATCAGCTGGATTCATTTAATAATCGCAATACTTTTCATACATATTGTATCAGAAATGAGATGAAATTTTGCACACATAATAAATTTATAAATAAGGCGTTGAAGGTCAATGAATTTTTTTGATTATCTTGAAAAACACGAAATTTTTCGCCTCAACTAAACACAGCTCAGGATGTCTCTCATTATAATTTTAAATATATAAAAATCTTTGCTTTAATAGAACAAAAGAAAGTATAACTAATAAGAAATGGAGAAGTACTCTATCAATAAATCTAACAAAAAGCTTTCTAGCAAAATTTGGTGACCTAACTTTTTTTAATGTCAGTAAGCGAGCTTTAAAAATGAAAAAAAATTTGGAATTGCCGTAGAGGCAAGGATAATTTCATACAAACTTTTTGAATTTTAATGATTACTCTGTTTTCGCTATCAAAAGAGTTCTAACCCCTTGCTAATAATAATTTAAGTTGATTTTCAAATTTTTATAAAATTTTGAATTATACTTAATAAAGTTAAATTGACTTAATAGACTTTAAATTCTAATATTTGCTTAATAGCAAAACAGGAATTTTGTTTATTGCGAAAAGTTGGTAAACAACTACATCTCTCGAAGTCTCTCTTTTTTTTCTTTTGATAGAGTAACTCTTGTCTGGTCCAAGGAATGGTTTATTAACCTTAACACGCAAGGTAAGTCACACAACAGACATTGACTCATTTATGGATTTCTTAATCATTGTATTCCGATCAGTTTTTAATAATGAAGCGAATCATCTGCTCATTTTATCTATATAGGCAGAGCTTAAAAATTTAAATTTATTCCGTTCTTCTCTCTTTCTTTTTCTGAAACTTGAAATTCGGCAAGAAGCAAAGAGTTTTTGCCTCATAAGCGTACCATTGAACTCAATTCAAGGCAATTTACTAAAAATAAATTTTTTTAATTTGTTATGTGCCGTGTTACAACAAAAATGGTAAATCAATGTTCATAAAGATGAATGTCCACAATTTATTTACACCTTTCCTTCATATAAATTTAATATATACAACACACACGCTGTTGCAGCAACATCAATTCATTACATTTATAAATTATTAACCTTTTAAACAATTGAATGTTTATAACAAAAGAAAGAAATGATGATGATGAAGAAGAGGAGGCATACATTGAACATTTAAACTCATCTCTAATCAAAAGAGAAAGAAAGAAAGAAAAAAAGGCTTCTTCCATCATCAAACCGAAAAAGATTGTGTGAATAATAATAATAAAGAAAGAGAAAGAAAAGAGGAGAAAGAACCAGTTCTGAACATCATCTTATCGTCAGACGAGCACGCACAATAACACTAAAATTAAGCACAAGATGATGATGAGAACAACGCGCTTCTTGAGATCTTATTTTGTACTGCTGCTTGCTTGCTTGCTCTTGAAGAAAGGAAATTGAAGTTGAAAGAATTATTGAAACCGCGAGCAAACGAGAGAGAAAGAAAGAAAAAATGCAACAATAAAGAAACCTTGTGGTTTTAGAACGAATGTATTTTAAGCTAATTTTAATTATTCTTAATTACATTCGTATCGTTTTCGCACACTCGCTATTGACATTATAACGAATCGATTTTTAGAAACGCTGAGGTGCACATTATTATGTATCATCACACTTGGCAACGTCGCACAATAAAGCATGATAATTTGATTTTCACAAAAATAAAACACAACAAAGAGGCCTTGACTCTTGGGGAGAATGAGTAAGAGAGAAATGTGTAATGTTTGAGTGAATTCTTTCCTCCCTTTCGTTCATTGACTGTTATGTTTTACTCACTTGTGTGTACTTAACATAATAGGGCAGAATGAAGGAGTAAAAATGAGAGGCATACGTTAGCATTAACTAAACACAAACTTGCTTAAATATCGAGGACATTCACAATTTGCTTTTTTTGCTTTCAAGGCAATCAAATTGTTTATTTGAAAATTCTTGATTATAAGAAATTATAGAATATTCTTTACTTTCTTCTTATCTGTTTATCTTCATCTTATAGTCACAAATAACAATTTATTTCACTTTAAACTATTTAATTTTTGTCAATATTCTTTTTATTTACAAGAAATTGCAAAAGATAAAATTTCAATTTTTTACAGAAAGTTTTCAAATTTGAATTCTTTTTGGCAGTTGTTTTAAAGTTACAAATAATTTTATTACTTCTTCAATGATTCAATCTAAATCGCATTCAATATTCAAAAAAAGAAAAATTCCTTTGAAGAGGCGAAAAAAAGAAAGAGAAAACTAAGGTATTAACCATATGGTTTAGGTCTGAAGTGAAAAATTTCTCATATCTACATCGCTTAATGATTTTTTAGCGCGTTGTGTAAAATAACTCTTTTATGTGAAATTCATTTCTACGAATGTTTCATGTTTACTCTATGAGTGAAAACCTTCAGAACGAACTAAATAAACTTTATAAAAGCTCATCCTTAAATTTTTGTCTTTTTCATTGGACGTCGCGGTAACAGCTGTGTGTTAATTTCATTCTTCTTTTCCTCTGTTCATCTACGTGTTTATTGGTGTCGAGAAATAGCTGAATTAAATAAGAAAAAGACTGTCTGGAAAGCAGCAAAATATTGATTAAACTATATAATGTGAACTAGCGACGAAGCATAAGAGAAAGAAGAGAAAAATCTTGCAAATTATTTCTCACAAAATGAAGAGTGAAAGAAAAAAAGGGATCAGGTAGAAGACATCAACTTTTTAACATTATACTAGGAACTGACAACACTCTCTTTTTTGTACACAAATACATTGAAACATATTCAACCACGATAGTCTATTGAACCCGAAAAAAAACTTTTTTTTTTCTTCCCGTATGTATTTTATATTCGTACTCACTCATGGAAGAGAGTAAGAGAATATATATGCGCAGTCGGGCAAGCAGTCAGATGATACAGGCAAATGCCGGATGAAAATAGATGGTAAAATGTTCATAGGGCTTGGCAGAGAGCGAAAAAGAGACCCTTTTTATTGCTAATGAAAATTTTACAGTTTCTTTTTTTGCCATTTCGCATAAATACTTTGCCTTGCTTTGCTTTTGTCAAAAAAAATTTTTTCTTCTAATCTTTCCAGCTAAATATTATAGAAGAAAAAGAAAAGAATTGGAATGCAAATGGAATTGAATTGAAATGTTTTTTATTTTTTATTTGCACTAGCTGTAACATTCTTATAATTCTCTACCTGCCTTGAGGCAGTGCTCTGAAGCGAAGAATCCACAATTTTATTTTATTTCATTCGTTTTTCTTTCATTCCTAGTCGAGACATCAGACGGATATAAAACCGCTCATTTTGCTTCTTCTGCAGTAAGAAAAAAAATGCATGTGTCGGAGCGAATGTCTTCAAAGAGCTATTAAAATTTTTTTTGTGTATATCTTGCTCGTCTTTAAAACTTGTTTATAGTCCTGAGTTCAGGTAAAAAATACTTTATTTTTGGTGTATTTATACAATTCTCAATTTATATTTGAAGCATGAAAGAATTTTGTTCTTGAAATAGTCGCACAGCCAGACGATGGTGGTAAAACACTTGAATTCTTAATATTCAAAGCAATCAATTGACAAGTGAGGGAAGAATTAATTAACCGCATCCGGCTTCTCCTTCTTCTTGCAATGTGCAGACAGAAGTGAATGAATTTTATGCATAATCATGTGTAAGAGTTTCTTTCGCTCACTTTCATTCGATAGAGTTCAATAATTCTTTCTTTTCTCTCTTCTTCTTGTTTTGCTCTAATAAATTATTGAAGTTTTCTATTTTAGTTATTGCTTTGCATGTGTGTTTCATTTCATTTCATTCAAATCAGATTTAAGACAAGGCATTGACATTTTGCATACAATTAAAAATTCTTCTTTTGTTTACATTCAATAAAATTTTCTCATTTTCTTTCTATCAAAAGATTGAAATGTCTTAACCTTGTATTCAAAGCTTTTTTATGGATTTGCATAAGAAATAAATAGTTGAAGAAGTTGAAAAATAGGTCAAAAGCGAGTTTGTTGATCTCTTTCATATCACACTTTCGCTATGTGCTGATTTCATCATCGTTGTGTTTATAATGGAAACATTGATTGATTAATAGCTGGTAGCGGTGAAGTGTGAGAAAAATATTTGGAGCGGCTCGAGTTTGTAATACGATAATGGACATAAAATTCATTTTTCGATGAGCTCGATAAAAAAATTCTTTTAGGCGTGAAAATTTTGTGTATCTGGCCAATTAATGTCTCGTTAAATAATATAAAAATTTGATTTGGTAGAAAGAGGAATTTTCCATTATAAGTAAAAGCGACAAAAAAATTAGACAAAAATCTTTTCACTAAACATTCCACACCTAGGTAAACGTTATATTAATATGTATTATGTTAAGCACACTTTACTCTATCCTCCTCACGCTTAAAAGCCACAAAAATGATTCCATTGAAACAATGAGACACATTTAATGACAAATTTTCACTTCATGAAATTCTTTTACGCTTTTTCTTACACACATTCTTGCCTTTCTTTCTTTCACTTAAAACAGTGTAAATAAGGAAAAGAAATGAAATGGCATAAATTAATTTTTTCCTCCTTCTATTTGCACTTTAAAGCGTTTCATCGTCAACTTGAAGATGTTGTTTGTTATAATGGGAGAAACGTAATTAAGATTAAATAACACAATTGCTCTCTGTCTGACTCTTGCTTTTGATATATGTAAGTAAAATACAGGAAATAACAGAATTGCTTTGCAAAAAATAAACAAAAAGTTCTCAAGAAGTTGCTTTTTAAATAAATTTAGCTCAACTAAACTGTTGTTATGACTTAGACTTTTAATAAACACGAATTATGCACGTAATCAAAAAATATTCCATTATATCAATTTCACATGAGCTACAAAAAAAGTTAATTTTAATCATAAACTTATCCTTTACTGATATTACTGCTATTGTCATATTGAGCGGCATAATCCCTCATTCAAAGTTTATCAATCATTTATGTTTGTGGCGAGCAAACATGATTGTGTGAGTATGTAACATTTATATAGTTCATATAATAAAATAGGTTGCATGAAGTGCTCACAATGAAATTAGACATTTTCTCGCTCGTACACACAAACATTGGACAACAAAGCGAGTGGAAAAAAAGTGCTGTTATCAACTCATGAATCATATTGTGAAAAGCATAAAAAATTGTAATATAGTCTATGGCGGCTATAAAGCTAACTTTTGCCCTCAACTGTGCTATTTAATATTCAATAAATTTACGATTAATAATTGAATGTATGAAGGAAAATTCTTAATTCAATTAACTGCATATTCTTTACATTTACATTGTAAATTATGAGCAAAAAATCCTTCCCGCTGTTGTTCTTGATAAATTGTATGCTCTTATGTCGCTGTTTTCTACACATTATTATGCATAGAAGGAAAAATATGTCATTTCGTATCATAAATTTATGTATATGTGATATCCTTCATATAAATTATCATAAAATTACTTCTGGTTGTCTTGCTTTTCTCTATCTTACAATGAAACAAGGTTTGGAAAAAACTTTAAGAAAGATTTATTTGTTAAATAACTGTTAAAAAATTTAAAATTTTTGTTGTATTCCCCCTTGTACTAAAAACCAATAATTAGTTCAAGTAAACAAATTGCGTAAATATAAAAAGTTTTCCAAACCTTGATAAAGAATGACATTAAAGTAAGCTGTGTAGCTTTTAAGTAACAATAAAGATAATTTATATTATTATTATTCAATTTTGAAATCTATTAGATACAAGTCCAGTGAGAATTGAGAGAAAAAGTAGCGAGAGAAATTCTAATTCATTTAGTGAAACGAGAAAAAAACATCAATTTAATTTCCTAGAGATTTATCTATAATAGAAATAAAGTAAGAGTAGATAGACTATAAAATATAATCACATTAACTCGAAAAATGAATCTAAAGAGCGAGCTATTAAAAAATATTCAATGATGTATCAAACGATGATGATAAATGTTTACATCTTGGTAAATTGTTTAATCCCTTTCCAAAAAGTAAATTTCAACAGCCAAATGTTCCACTTTGAGCAGCTCATTTTTTATTTATTTCTCGTTAGGCTCTTCATGTACCCATTTTAATATGAATAAATACAGATTGTCATGCTTCATTTTTTTTCCTTCTTTTTCTCTCTCTCTCACTCGACAACAACAGGTTTTAGTGTTTATACACACATATACTCATTCAACACATATCCCGAAATATATAAAAGAGAAATGGAAAAAAAAAATATCTAGATTTTAAACCATTTGTTATATTTCGTTTCAAGCATCAGGCAGATGATTATTTTTTAAGAATAAAGAATAGTTAAAAAAATCCTCCTTCATCTTTTTTTATGTTTAAGGATGTTTTCTCTCTTCTTTTCATGTTGTTGTCCTCAAACATAACCGAAATGTGAGAAGGACTTGCAGTAATTTTCTTTTTCTTTTTGCCTGAATGAACAGCAACAGAGAGAAAAAGAAGAAAAAAAAATGTTGCTGCATTTACATTTAACTGCTATGCACCTTCAATGCACTTTCATAATCTTCTCAAGGCATACTAAGAAAAACATTTTCTGTTCATAGACTTTCTGCCGAGCCATTCATTTATTCTCATCGTTGAATAAATTTTTTTTATCGTTTAAGTCAAGGCAATGATACTATGATTCTTTGGAAGAAATTGAATTTTTGTCCTCGTAGTTTCACTTGACTATTAGGAAATTCCAAAAAGATCATCCATTTGAAATATATTTCAACAGTCAAAATCTCAAGTGAAACTATTAGGATTTTTGTGTTTATTAATTACAATGAACGATTGTTTAAATATTGTAAAACATATAATTAGATTAACAGCTTTTTTCTATATAAACTTTTAATTTATTAAAGAATGGAAAAATCCATCAAAGAGTCTTCACCTTAATTTGTGTTCTTGTCTACGCGAAAGAATAAAGTAAGTAAGATTACCTGCCTCATTCAATTAACTCAACACACAACAATATTTATCATCTATAAGGCATGTGAATATTCATGTACCGGTACAATAGGAAAATAATCATAAAGAAAAAATGTTTTTTTTTCTTTCTTCTTATTTTGCCATCGCCCTCGACATAAAGCGCGAGCGAAACGCACCGTTAAAATTCTAATTTCGTACTTATCTTGTCAGTATAAAATGTGAAAATTATTATCGTAACGTTTGTGTTTGTGTGAAATTTTTTTTTACTTCCATCCATTTGAACAATAGAGGCAGAAGAAAACAAGCTTTAGTTTTTATGCGTGTGTGTGCTGTATTGTATTTTGATCGCCGTCTACTACTCTCTAACTATACATATTCAGTTTGTTGCAGAAAATGATGTAGGGGAGGAAAACAAAAAGTAAGCAAGCAAGCAGCAGTAGAGGCATAAAATATATAATGTATAACAAGTACAAGGGAGCGATTGAAAAATCAACGGTTCCCTTCCTTCCCTCAACAACGACAGAAAATAAATAAATTTATATGCAACGGGAGAAAAACCGTCTCATTTATTCACTGATGTAACGTCATCAGGGCCCATTGAACTCTCTTTCTAACTCATTGATATAAAATCAAGGCTTGAAAAACTTTTTTTCTTTCTTTTCCTTTTTCACAATTCAAATCAAAATTTCAAATCAAAAAGTGTAGCTTAAAATGAACGCAAACTTAACTTACGATGTTAAAAAAGTGACGAATAAAATGTTTTATACTAATTTTAATTCCTAATTTTGCCGATTAGTATTTTATAAGACTTTCTTTTTATAATTTAATTTTAAATAAAAATATCAGAAAAAGTTTGTATTGCCCTATATTATTAGGGGAAGTTCAACTGAATTCAATTTACGTTATAAAAAGCATATTTCAATTCTAGAATTGACAAAAAAGTTTTCATGCCTTGAATAAAATAAAATAAGTGCTCTTACTCGTTCTCTATAGATGAGGGAGGAAATTATATTATTGAACAGAACGAGAGAGTTTAAAATCTGGGAAATTTTACTAATGAAATGTCTCACCATCAACCCTTCGACTATCTTAACTTTAACACTGTATATGCAGCATATATATGTTTGTGTTAGAAAAAAGATTGAAAAGAAACTCACCAGACAACACCAAATGCACCGTAACCAATTGGTCTATCAGGTTGCACATCTTGAGGGATATTGGGCGGTTGATAGTATGGAGCAGCTGCAGCTGTTTTTTTTGTATAAAAACATAAGTTAACAATGAAAAGGTAAAAGTTTAAAAAAGATTTTACCTAAAACTGTTCCTGTGGCGGATTGTGCCACTGCACCACCTCCCTGGAGTGACATTGCGACCCGCGATCTGTGACTAGGACTAGGGCCTACTGCCGCCATCAGAAGAGCTGAAGACTGTTGTCCATAACCAAACAAACCCAGCTTTAAAACTTTTTGTTACACACTTTGTGTAAAAGAAATGTTCTTAGACTTTTTTTAGTGGCACCGAGAGCTTAGCTGGAGTAAGTGAGAGAGCTCGGAACAATAAAATGAACTGTTATATTCCAATTTCTTTTTTTTTCTTATAATTATTATTATTATTTTACTCTCTTTCGCTTGTTGCTACTTTTTTTTCTTTCTTTAACAATTGCTTTTCATTTTTTTTACTCCAACTCTTGATATTTTTATATTTTTGGAACTTTTTTTCTTTCTACTCTCTCGTGGCGTATTATTACTTTAATCTCACTAAATATAATTCATTTGGTTGGCTGGAAAAAGCAGCGCTCTAACATGTAATACACAAAACGCACACAAAGACTTTAAAGACTATCACAAAAACGCTCTCTCTTGAAAAAAAAGACTCTGAATTGAAGGTGGCTGGCTGGTTATAAAAAAAATGTGAGTTGTATTTCT
Organism: Polypedilum pembai; assembly: GCA_014622435.1. Classification (NCBI taxonomy): domain Eukaryota; kingdom Metazoa; phylum Arthropoda; class Insecta; order Diptera; family Chironomidae; genus Polypedilum; species Polypedilum pembai. The sequence continues at coordinate 98,534 of JACWBX010003603.1, forward strand.
CTCTCTTCTTTATTATAAAATATTGCAGATTTTTTTATGTCTCGTTTGCTTCCTCTGTGTTGCAAAAATAATAAAGAGTAATCCAAATATACAAAATTGTTGTCCGAATTTTTCTTATTAATCACACAAAGATGCACACTGACTTGTTTAATTAATTGCTTTAATAACTTTTTTTTTCTTTTCTCTTGAGTTTTTTTGAGTGTTTTTTAAGGAAAAAAAGTCTTTTTCTCGAGCTTATTTCACTAGTTTATTTATTTCATTAACTGAGGAAATTATTTAATGCACTTTTTCACGTAAGTTAATGTGAAATTTATCAATTTTTGATGAAAGTTGAAGGCGAAATGTTACTAAATATGTGTTAAACTTATAATTTAAATTTTTTTTTGCATTAATTAAATTATTTATGCGAGTTTCAAACCATCTGCAAGTGTCTTTTTTTTATTTTTGAAGATGTAGTTGATTTTCTCGCTAATTTCTTTTTATAATTTTCCACAAAATAATTAAAATTTGAAAAAAGAAATGAAGAATTAGTTTTATTTAACTTGTTCGACACGAACGACTCACAGATGGAAACTAATTCGACTAACTCAGACAATTCTGGGAGAAGCATAAAATCTTTCTCTCTCACAAAATTTTTATTCAGCACAATATGATTGTGTTAGTGAGGTCAATAGACAGAGAAAAATTACCAAACAAGGAGTTTCTTCAATGATTTTTGATAAGTTTCAAATATTTGTTATTCTTATGCACACGTGCGCTGATTAATTCAGAAAATTTGCTTAAATTTATTGAACATTTTGAAAGTCACGTTTTACTTTCATTTATTGACAATACTTTATTGACATGAATTAATGATATAAGCTGAATCGGAATTTAAATAATAAAAAAGTTAAGAAAGTTTTTTATTATCAGGTCAAATTTAATTTCTTTAAATTAACGTTTTAGTACAATGTCAAAACATAGAATTCATAGAAATACATAGAAATTTATAGATCAACAGATCATTTTTAGCACAAAATTTAGTACAAGGGAAAGTTCGACCACCAGTTTAACTTAAAAAGACTTTTAATTCGATTTCTTGTGAAATAAAAACTTTAATTGATTGTATTTATTGCATTTTATCATCATGAGTAAATTGCATTTATCAAAAGGTATGTGTTATTGTTTATTTATCTGGAATAATCTAGAAAATTAAAAAAGTGATCTATATTTGTGCAAATGACATCATCGCCGGCATCATTTATTCATGAAATACGATAAAAGTACATTAAAATGATTGATAAATATATTCATATAACAATTCATCAAATAAATTAAATGTTTTCTTTTGAATTTCTTCATTAGGTTCTGAACAAGTCAAATTTCCAAATGATCAAAAACTTCGACTTTATTCAATGAGATTTTGTCCTTTCGCTCAACGTGCTCATCTTGTTCTTGACGCGAAAAATATTCCGTATCATACTGCCTTCATTAATTTAACTGAAAAGCCTGAATGGTTTACTAAAGTATCGCCATTATCAAAAGTTCCTGCACTTGAAATTCCAGGTGAAAAAGGCGAAGCACTTATTGAGTCTTTAATTATTGCTGATTATCTTGATGAAAAATATCCTCAAAATCCACTACATTCAAAAGATCCACTGCAAAAAGCTCGCGATAAGATACTCATTGAAAGATTTAGTGGATTTACTGGTCCATTTGCAAGAATTATTTACAATCATAAGAAAGATGGAGCACCAGGTGCTATAACTGAGGCGGTAACAACTTTAGACTTGTTTGAAGAAGAGCTTAAAAAGAGAGGAACAAAGTTCTTTGGTGGATCAAATCCAGGAATGCTCGATTACATGATTTGGCCTTGGTGTGAAAGAACAGGTGAATTGAATTTATTATTTTAAAAACTTTAATTGGTCTAAATTTATGTTTTTTATAGATATGTTAAAATACATGTTGGGCGATAAATATGAACTTGATAAAGTTCGATTCAGTGAACTCATTAAATGGAAGGAAGAAATGAAAAAAGACAAAGCCGTTAAAGAACATTACATTTCAGCTGAAGATCATTACAAATTTATTTCACTGAGACTTGCAGAAACACCCGATTATGATTTTCTGGCGTAAGTTCTTTCTGTCGCAACTGTCCTTCCTCAACTTTTTTGAGTCTTCTAACACTTTGCTTCATTTGTCATAAAATTTTTTAATTATTGAGTCATTATTTTATATTATCTTCATCGTAGGCCAACGGCTGCAAAAAAAGTTCGATTATCATAAAGGATACTTACAAAAACTTACATACTGAAAAGAAATTAAAGTTTATATGATACATAATATCAAAAAGAGATGAATAAAATTCTTCTTTTCTTTAATTAAACATTAATCACAGATTTATTTACATTGTTGTTTCGAAATTCTTTGTTTTCTCTCTTAACTTTATCAATTTTTTGTTTCAGTTTTAGTTAAGTTTTTTTCTTTTTAAAAGTAAAAGATTCGTCTGAAGAAAAGTTTCATAAAATACATCATTATTTATCATTTTAAAAATAATCGAGAAAATACTTTGTAAAAAATGAAATAAAAAAACGACATATAGTTATTAAAAATGTAGATTAGTGTGTTATCTTGTCAAATATATAATATAAATTTTAGATTGTGTGGGGTATGGGTGAGTGGGAACATTTAAAAAAAGTCATCAAAAATTTTTAGTTTCAACCTATGTATGTATGATACACAATATATTAAAAAAATTGTTTCGTCTCGTTCTTGTTTTAATTTCTTCTTATATTTAAAATTTCTACTCTAAACAATAAGAAATTTATCATTTTTTAAATATTTTATCTTCTTTCTCTTAAAAATGCTTCTTCTTTTTTAAATTTTATTATCATATAATATTAAGTTGAGTACTCTTTTGCAAAAGGAAAAACCAACATCGTCCTCCATTAATTATTTTTATTAAAAATATTTATTATTTGGAATGACAATTATTTTAATAAACTTTTTTAACAGAGTACTGGTCCATAGCCAGGATCTACTGTAAATAGTAGTCAAAAGTAGATTTTTTATTTTTATAACTCTGCTTTTTTAATGAAACGAAGTTCTCATTCATTATACTTAACTTTTTTGAGGATAAGGAGAGAGGAAGGAATACACACATATAGAAAGTTTAATGAATTGAAAAATCTACTAAGTTACCTGTTTTATTTTTTCTTCATATTTATTCAACACTATCGCTATCTTGATTTTCATTCTTATTTGATGGAATTTGATTATGACATGTTCGCATGTGACGTACAAGATTTGATTTAATGTTAAAGACTCTATTGCAGTTTAATTGTGTGCAAGCAAATGGTTTTTCATCTAAAAATAAACAACGTTCGGTCAACATTACTTTATAAAATTGACATTTTCTTCCTTACCTGCATGTGATCGTTTGTGAATCAACATGCTTGCATAGGATGGAAACATTTTCTTACAAATGTTACAAGTTGATGGCTTCTCGACTGAGCTTTCTTTCGGTTGTTGCTGCTGTTGTTGTCTTACATTAGTTCTGTGATGTAAACATTTTAATTGAATTATTTTTGTGAAATTAGGAAAATATATTTTTAAGGCTTGTAAACTCTTTAATATTTTTGAAAAATGAACTTTAAATAATGGAAAATTAAGTGTTTAAGCTTGTAAACTCTTTACTGTTATTATTTATCACTTTAAATGATAGAAAGTAAAGAGTTAAAATTTGTAAACAAAACAAGTTTTCAAGCCTTGAATAAAAATTAACAAAATTACTTTTTAAGGAGAATGCTGTTGTTGGATATTGCTAGTTCAGTTTCGGTATGTGTATTTTGAACATGTCTAACCCATTGAGCTGGTGTTGCAAAGCTTAAATTGTCACACAAGTCGCATGATAAAATATTGATATTTTCTGAATTTTCTTCCTGCAAATTTAATTCATTAAAATATTATGAAATTCACTAGAAATCAAATTGTCTTTTACCTCATCAGCTTTCTTTCGTTTTTTAGGAACACTCGGTTGTGCTTGATTCATTTCGGAATGACTCTCGATGTGACGAACCCATGCACTTGGAATTTGAAACTTTAAATTGCAAACTTCGCATGTTAGAGGTGAATAAACTTTGTCATTAACTTCAGAACTTAGTGAATTTTCAATATCCTCAAGTGTTTCTGGTTTGACTGTAATAATTTCGGTTCTATTATCACCAACTTGTGCTGCTATTCCATTTGCATCAAATTCACTCCATTCAATTGGTTCTTCTTTGATCGTCAAAAAACTCAAAGCTTCTGGGAAATTTTGCTGAGTTTGTTGCAAATTTTTATCGTGTGAAACAATTGCTTGATACGATTGACCATTTTCAAATTGTTTGCTGCTTTTAATGCAATCTGTCGATGACGATGGCTTTTGATTTTGTGCAATTCGTTTCTTTTTCTCTGTATAACGTAAAACATCTTCGGTCATTTGCTGCTGCTGTTGCTGTTGATGAATGTCACCAGATGTTGTATAGACTTTAAATGTTGGAGGTGATGCGATTGTGTCATAACGAATATTCTCGTCAACTTGATAACCACTTGATGATGATGGTCTCACATTACTTTGCTGTTGTTGAGCTTTTTTTACTGCTGCTGCAATTTTTAGTGAAATTAAGCCAAAATGTTCAACGGGAATGTTTGCTGTCGCATCTCCTGGGTCAATTGCCATATCTTTTTTCACAATAATCAAATTATTCGATTGCTGAATGTGCTGTGACTGGTTGCTTGCCATCGATTGTGCATAATTTTGAGGTTGATTTGGCTGTGACGATGATGAAGAAGTCATGACGACAACAGGCGATTCATTTTGGGTAAGAATATGTTGATTCCTTGCATCTGTAGTACAGTGAACAGACGCTACTTTATCTATTGAATTGCGTGGAGTAGATTTATTGCTCTTGAGTGGCGACGTGCTGACCGTTCCGTTTTCAATCAATTTATATGGCTGATAGTTGTTGGTAGAAGAATGAATTGCTGGTGTAGATGGTGGATGTTGTTGCTGCGACTGATGAGTTGAATCGATCGTTGTGTACTTTGAATTATTTACTGTTGAGCTTACTTTGCAAAGACCTCTAATTTTTAAAACTTCACCGCCTTTTAAAACTTCATTTAAAATATCGTTAGCAACAGTAGCTTCTCCCGTGTACATATATTGAATAAGAGTCGCAACTGCTCGCTTACTTAATTCAGGCGGTAGGAAAATATAAATCATTGTGTTGATTGGCGTTGGGTTATTATCAAAAATGGACGAAAAATACTAGTTAAAGAAAATGAAATTATTAAATCAATTAGGCATATGGGAAAAAAGTGAAAATTTTCTTACATGTGAACAAGTTCCTAAAATTAACTTATGTGCTGGTATTCCGCAAAAACCCTCGTCTGTATTGCATGTGAAAAGCATAACATCTGCATACTTTTCATTTTTATACAGACTCGAGATGCTTGAATTGAGATTTGAGACATGCGAGTTCCACTTAAGCTGATAGTTTTCTGCTGAAATTGGGATTGAATTGTTGGATGGAGATATTCCTGTTTGAGACATTATTTGCTTATTGTTTCAAGACGAATACACACTAAGGTAAATGTTCTGTAAATAAAATATTTTGTTTAACAGACAGAAGAAAGAAAAGCTTAAAATAAATTATGATCAAAGACAATTTTGTCAATGTCAATGTCCCCAAATGTGTAAATTTCACTTAACCCTCATAAAACATGTAAATTTTCCTCCAATGAATTGCAAAAAAATGATAAGAGTATGAGAAAACAACATATATCGATAATCAGCCAAGAAATGTGCTTTTCAACACTCAAGTAGAAGATACAAACAAAAAAGTTGGTGTCTGTGTTCAGTTGTATATATGACGCAGCCAATAAAATCGATATTGGGTGTAATTCATAAAATTCGCTTCGCTCTTCGTCTCTCCGGAATTTTCTTTCCCTATTAAGACCAAGTCATTAAATTCATACATCAATATAACGATTTTTCATTTCCAAAAGAAATTCAATTGTGAGAAAAAAAAAGAAAATTTCCGCAACAATTTAACTAGCGCCTTTTGTCGATAATATTATTATTTAGAGAGTTTATTATACTTTCTTTCATTCTTCTTCGCGCCTTTTTATAAATCAACCACATAAAAAAGAAGGAAGAGAAAAAAATTGCAAATAACTTTTATAGTCATATCGAATGATGATTAGTACGGGTTAATGTACATTCACATATTTGTGAATTTGAATATATAAATTTCTACTTTACTTTTTGTATTTTAAAGAAATAATAGAACATTTTTAATGTTGATTTAAAGTTTTAAATCTTGGATTTAAATTTTTTTAATCTTTCGTAAAATTTTTAATCCTTTGTTAATTTTTGTTTCATTGTAAACAAATCAAAAGTTTCAAATTTTCTAATAAAGTTTGCCTGATATTCAAGTAAGAAAACAGTAAAAGTAAAATAAATCAATGTAGATAAATGATTATTTTCAACAAAAACAAAAAATCAGACATTTCTTTGCTTCTTTCAAAAAATTCCTGTCTAAACTCCATTGCTTCTAATTCTTCTTTTCCTGAACGAATTTTATCGATTTTCCGTCCGTGATTGAGTGTATTTACATATATTTTTCTCTTCAGTCTAAGTCAATGTGGTCCCCAAACACTATTTTGAATTAATAATTGTATGTGCTGCTGCTAGACAAGCCAACCAAACAACCCTTTCACCTCATCCCTAAAATACTGTCTTTCATTCTTAACATGCTGTGCGCGCAATATATAAATAAAATAATAGTAAATTTGAACAACAACCTTAGTTTAATTTGTTTGGGATTAAAGAACTTTTAATCTCACTAAAAAAATATTTAGGGATGAATAGTATGTGACAACATTCAACAGATTGATTCAAATATAAATCTTATATGCCTCACAAATATGTATATGAATGAAAGACACCCACTGCAAAAAAAGGAGCTTCACTTTTTCTCCTCTTTTGAACATAACAAAAAAAAAAATAAATACACGCTCAGACAGAGAGAAGAAAAAATCAATAAAGCAAAAAACGAAAATTATTGATTTTCTCTCTTCGCCTCTCTACATTCGAACGTCACTCACAGTGGTTTGAGTTACTTTTTCATCTCCCGCCTAATTTTTCCTTTCAATTCAAAATGGTCATTTTTGTACTTACACGATTAATGGTTTATTGATGACAAAAGTTTTAAGATGCCTGATTTGTTTTCATCATTGACAATTATGAAGTTATGATAAACTTCGCACAAAACTTTTTCTTTCTTTCTCTCACACACAGAATATAATAAGGAGAATGAATTTTCTCGACAATCGTTTTTGGGGTAAACTTCTACAATCGTTGAATTCTCGCGCAATACTGTGGAATGTAAAAAGGAAAATTGTGAAAATTTCCCTTCTGTTGTGAGATAGCAATGTCTCTCGCATTCTCTCGATTTTCTCTCTCAATCGTTCGTACACACATTTTTTTTTGCTCGATGAAAGCATGCTTCTCCATACAAGTAATGCTTATTGATTTTTTCACATCAACAATATATGTAGGAGACAATATTTTTTTCTCGCTCTCTCTCTCTAGAGACATACATGCAATATGCTTTTATATGAAAATTTTATGGCGCTGAAACTCGTGATGTTTTAAATTTCTTTTTATTTTAGTGTCGCTTTTTGTTGATTAGAAAGGTTTTTTATATTTTAGTAAAATGTACTGTTCTAGATAATAATTTTAATTTTTAGTCAATAAATTGTTTTAAAAAAGCATTGTTTTTAGTTGATTTCCAGCAGCATTGCAATTTGAATATTTCCTAATGAAAGTAATATTTTTAACTGTAACGGTTTTTATTTTTTCAAAAAATTCTCATGTTAATTTGTAAACAATCGAAAACCACGAGTAAATTTTTGCCGGTGAAGAATTGAATTCATTTTAATTTTTATCTTAAGAAAAGTTGACTAATTATTTTAATTGCAATATGGGAAGAGATCAAAAAGGATTTCATAATAGAAGAAATTTTCACAAGAAAAATCACAATAATTCAAAGAATGTTGATAGAAGTTGGCAAACAGAAAAAAGATTGCTGGAAAATGAAGTTGGAATTGAAAAATATGTTAATGATCTAAAAGGGTTTCAAGGAATTATCAAATCTAGGTAAGAATTTAAACAAACTTTATATAAATAAGTTATTAAAGTTTTAAATTCTAGATATTCAGATTTTCATGTAAATGAAATTGATTTAAATAATGAATTAGCTGTATTTGACGATATTAAAATACCTGAATTAGCTAACTTAGAGTCAGGACTAGATAAAGATGGTGTTGAGCCAAAAATTGAAGATTTTATAGATGAAGAAAAGCGTAAAGAGATCGAAGAACTATTGAAAAGTGACGACTATCATAAATCAGTTCTTATTGAAGTCACAGAAGAAGATAAAGACTATCGATCAAATTTCCATAAAGTTATGCGAAAGACATATGGAGGAAAGACAATGAATAACACAATAACAACTGGCACTGGTAAGAAATACATTCAAATAAAAAAGTTTGGAAAGAACGATCAAAAAGATCAGCGTGGATGGCAATGGCCTGAAGAATATGTACATTTCATCTTATTCAAAGAAAATGTGAGTAAAATCTTATTAAATTTGATATTTCATTAATTTCAATTCTTTTTATAGATTGATACTATACAAGCAATATCTCAAATAGCTAAAGTTTTAAATTTGAAAGCTTCTGCAATTAACTATTGCGGAACAAAAGACAAACGTGCCAAAACCTCACAATGGATAAGCGTACGAAAAGTAGAACCATCAAAAATTGTTAGTGCAGCTCGTCGTTTGCCAGGTATTAGAGTTGGAAATTTTAAATTTTCAAAAACTCCTTTGAAACTTGGTGACTTGAAAGGCAATCGATTTCAAATTGCTCTCAGATCAGTGACAGCTGATGAAGAAATAATTAATCAAGCATGTGAAGCAGTTAAAGAGAATGGCTTTATAAATTATTATGGCATGCAAAGATTTGGAAATTGTGCTGACGTTCCTACTCATGAAATTGGTCGTGCACTTTTGAAAAGTGATTACAAACTTGCAGTTGAATTAATTTTAAAAGAAAGAGAAGGTGAACCTGATTATATTAAAAAAATGAGAGAATGTTGGAAAAATACAGGCGATGCAAAGGAAGCATTAAAATTTATCAATAAACGAAATCAATCATTTGTCGAGGTAAAAGTACTTCAATCACTTGCTAAAGCGAGTGATAATTATCTTCAAGCTCTACAAGCATTACCTCGTAATATGCTTATGCTTTATACACATGCATATCAAAGTTTAATTTATAACAAAGTTGTATCAAAAAGACGAGAATTAGGTTTGAGAGTTCTTGAAGGAGATTTGATTTTTAAAGAAGAAGAATCAGCTGTTGTGCAACATGAAGCTGTAATTGATGAAAATATTGAAATGGCAGAGAATGATGAAGAAGTTAGTGAAGAAACCACAACAGAATCTGAAACTGTATCGAAATATATTAACATGGTTCGACCATTGACAAAAGAAGACATAGACAGTGGAAAATATACAATTTTTGACATTGTTTTGGTTTTGCCTGGACATGACATTCAATATCCAAAAGGAATTATTGGCGAATATTATCAAGAACTTTTAAGTAAAGATGATTTGACACCTGAAAAGTTTATGAACAAGCAAAAAGTTCTTTCAATGGGTGGTTCATATAGAAAAGTTTTTGTTAAACCAACCGACTTTAAATGGAAAATTCTCAACTATGAATCACAAAATGATGATATTATTTTGTCAGATTATTCACGAATAATGAAAGATCCTGAAATTGAATCAAAACCAAATGGACAACATCGTGCGCTCGTTTTAGATTTCAAATTACCTCAATCTTGCTATGCCACAATGCTTTTACGTGAATTATTGAAAACTGATACAAGCACTCAGACACAAATACAATTACAAAAGGAAATTAAAGAATCAAAGGCTGAAAATGAAAGTTTAAAAAGAAAAATTGAAGAAGAAAAAGTTGATGGAGTTTCTGAAGTAGAAGAGAAAATTATAAAACTTGAATGAACTTAAACTGTCGAAATGAATTCAAATTTTTTTATCAAATAAACTTGTTGAATATGTTGAACAAGTGATCATTAGATAGAAAGTGTTTATATTTTTTTTTATAAATTTTATTTTAAGAAATTTTTTTTATTTACATTTTGTAGTTATTTAAAATTTTTTTAAACAAATTAAATAGTATCATGGAAGAACGAAGTATAGAAGTTGACCAATTTCGAAGGGCACTTTATGAAAAACATAAAGAATTTCTTAATAATAATGAAGCATCGTAAGTGATCGAATTTTATTTTGTCTACTTAGCATAAAAAATTATCAAATTTTTAATATTCTTTAGCAATCGTCTTCGAAACAAGGAAGATCCTGAATGTTTTGAATCTTTTACATCTTCTCGTTCACTTCTTAGTGCAAGTGAAAGAATTGATGGTATTGATATGAGTCTTTTGAGAGGTAAAATTTTGTGTAACAAATATCAAGGAGGGTTGGCAACTTTGTGGAAAAAACTTTTTTAAAAATATAAAGATATACAATAGAGGAACCTGGATAGAAGATTGGTCACTTGTGTGTAAACAAAAAATTCAAAAGTGAATCATTTTAATTATAGAGTAATAAAAGTAAAATCTACTTTGTAGCTTTTGACTACTTTTTACAGTAGATTTTAGCTACTGGCCACATAATAGTAGTTCAACAACTCAGTTTATTTATATGAATTATTATGAAGTAAATGTTAAGTTCATTGCTGTTGAAATTAGCAATAACTAACTTTGTTTCATTCTTGCTAATTTATCTAAAGTATTTGTTAAAAAACAGAAATGATCACTCCAGGTTCCACTACATTTTTATTCATTGTAGTAAAATGGCTCAACAAAGAATGCTAAAGTAGTATTTACATGAAAGTACAAGCTTTACTACATTAAATATTTTAAACAGAATTGAAATCAAGAGTTATTGAAGTTTTAAATTTTAAAACTAAAAAAAAACAGTTCATTCCAGGTTTCTTTACCCTAAAAAGAAAAATAAAAATTTTTCTACAAAGTCTACCAACTCTTCATCTCAGCAATATTTTTCTAATTAAAAGTTTTCCATTTTTACAGCTGTTGATGATAATTTAGTTAAAATGACACAAGATTATGAAAAATATTTGAGACTTAAAGCATTAGATGGTGAAACAATTTCACTTAGTAGTAGCAGTAGTGATGAAGACATTGGACCTACGCCGCCATATATTATGGCTAAAAAAATTAAGTGGAGAATGCCTAGGAGAATTACATTTATTTCACAAAATATGTCACCAAAAAATAGCAATAAAAATTCAAATATGCGAGTGAATCCAATCGCTGCTATTGCTGCTCAATCAAGACTTTCTACGCAATCTAGTCCTAGTACTGCTCATTTAAATCCGGTTGCACAATCAAGTTCTGGAGTTACTCATTCAAGTATTGTTACTTCCAATGCACAAGCAAATGCAACACAACCACAAATATTAATTATGCCTGTCCCTGTGCCTGTTCCTATGAATATGCCGATAAATCCAATGATGGGACAGCCAATATATTACAATCAACAAAATACTCAACATGTTTCACCTCCAGTTATTCAAAATAATCTTCCTACATCGTTCAATGTTCCTCCTCCTTCATTCAATGTTCCACCACCTAATTTTAATACCAGACCTGTATTTCATAATGTGCAACGATCTCAAACTAATAATAATTCAGTTCAACCACATGTAACTAAATATCGTGCCATAGCACCAAAAAATACTTCAATTAATCCTTTTGCCAATAATAATAATTATAGAAGCAATGAAGCACAATCGTATGTTGAACATAAAGAGAGGAAAAAAGCTGAAGAAGAAAAGAGGAGAAAAATTGCACATGAGAAAGCTACTAAAGCTGCACATAAATTGAAAAAGATAGAAGAAGCAAATAACACTTTGAGAAAAGATGATGAAAATAAAAGAAAAACAACAAGATGGAATGAAAATACAAATAATATCGCAGCTAACTCAGTTCAACCAAAACCTCAGCTATCAGTATCAAAACCAGTAACAACTTTCTCTACCTCAAATAACAGAACAAATACCAAAAAGATCAAACCTTTAATTCGACCTATTCAAAATAATTATTTGATCAATAAAAATAAAGAACAACAAGTGAATAACGATAAACAACCAAACACACATAATTCATTTTCATCAAATACACCACCACCAAGCCCAATTGAAAATGAAAAAGAAAAAACTCCAGAGAAAATGATTGAAATACCAGCTGATGCTCTTATTTTAAGTGATGATGATATGACTGTAAAAATTGATGATGACAGTGCAACGGTAGCAATAGACGATGATAATACTTCTCAAATCGATAATAGACAGAATTCTTCCAAAAAATCAGACTCAAATACTATTCAAATTGATAGTGAAGGTTCACCAGCTTCACAATTAAATAAATCAAAATCTTTAGATTCAATTCCGGCAACTGTTCAAATTGATAATGGTTCAGAAAAATATGAGCAAGTTATTGAGAAAGAAAAAGAAAATGAAGAATTACCTGTTGTCATTAAGCAAGAAATAAAACAAGAAAAATTAGATTCACCAATAAATGAAGAAGAACATGAAGCTGACACAGAATCAGACACATCCAGATCATCAAACGAAAGTTTTTATGAAGAATTAAAGAGAGTATTCAAAGAGGAAGGTTTCTTAAGACTGGTCAAATATTCCTGTCCACAGGAAATGATTGAAATGAGTTCACAAGAAAAAGTTCAAAACTGGATAGAAAACATGCCAAGTCCAAATCATGATCAAGTTGATGATGATGATGACATTTGGGAAAAGAGTGGTGAAGATTTTGGTGATTCTCAAGATTCTCTCGTTCCATTCGAACCATCATCTCAAATTGTTGATAAAATTAAGAGTGAACCTGAAGATTTTGACTAAAACTTAAATTGATTTTAAATTCAAAACTTTTAATATTTTTTTTATTATATTTTTTATGACAGTATAATGTGATATAAAATTTGGTTTTACACGAATAAAGTAAATATGATATTTTAAAGAGACAATTTTAAATTTTGTGTATTAGCTTCAACATATAGATAATAGAGAAATGCAGATGCGACACTCAAATGAAAAAAGAAACAATAAACTAAAAAATTAACGACCAGGATTTTCAGGTGGATTAAAAAAATCCCAATGATGATGATGCACTGATTTCTCGCTCATTCCCATTAAAAATAGTCCAGCAACAACAATTATTAAAATTAATAGTGCTACATGAAGGTCACGATTATTTTCGTCTTTACTACTTGCACGCAAGATTGCCATTAATTGACTGCCAGAATCCATAAGTGAATTGCCACATGCGCGAAGAAATTGTCCACCCAATGCTGCTACTGATTGATCATTACTTGATGTTGTTCCAGCACGACTTCTTGATCTTTGATCTTTTTGATAATCATCATCTGATGTTGAATCGCGTTTCTTTGTGTAATGCTTTCTACGACGTTGATGATGATGTTGTTGTGGAAGTTGTGGCGGTTGCTGTTGTTGTGATTTGTCATCAATACCAAGTGAAAATTCTTCTGGTTCAGAATAGTCTCTTAATTGATAAAATGATGCTGGAACTTGAGTTGTTTGTTGTTGATATTCAGCAGGTAATGGTGGTCTTACAGGTGCATCAGATTCTTCAATTTTCGGTGCTTCTTGTGTTTGTTGAATTACTTGTGTCTGTTCAATTATCGTCTCTTTCTTTTGTAGTTCTTGTTCTGCTCTTTCAGCACGTTCTGCACTCCTCACTCTTTCAACAATTTCTTCAATCAAACCTGGTGGAATTTCAATTGTCGTTTGAACTGTTGGCTGTGGTGTGCTTGATTTGCATTCGAATTCATTTGTAACAATCGAGTGACTGTCAATTTCTGATGCAGTAATACGACCAGCTTGCAATGCGTTTACACTGAGATTGTCAATCTCAAGACTAGAGAGATGAATACGACTAGGGAAGGGACTTGATGGTCTTTCTTCTGATAACTCCTGTGAAAGTTCTAATTGATGTTCGTCTGTTTCATTGTTGCTCTTTTGTGCTTTCTTCTCGAGTTTCTGGTAATTTGATTTGAATTTCTTCTTCAATTTGTTTTAGTGATTCTTCTTCAGTTGGCAATTCACGTTTTAAAATTGATTCTTCAATGTTTGATTTTCGTCTAGGTGGTGGTAATGGTGCTTCATCTTCAATAATTTCACTTTGTTTTAATTCTTCTTCAACAACTGGCTCTGTCTTAATAATTTCTTTAGTCTCTTCAACAATTTCAATTTTCTTTTCAACTGCAACATTTTCTTGTGAATTTCTTAACCATTCAGCTTCTTCTCTTGCACTATTCATGACTGATTCAATCATTTCTTCAATCTTTCTCTGCATTTCAGCATCTAATTCTTCATCTTCACCTTCTTCAGCATATTTTTTCTGTGCTTGTTTGATAATTTCATCAATATCTGGTTCTGGGCTTGTTTGCATTTGTTCTTCAACTTGCAATTCTTCAGTTTGGATATTTTCTTCTGTTGTTAAATTATTATTCACATCTAAATTTTCAGTTGAAATATTTTCTTCAATTACAGCTTCTTGTGTCTCATTTGGCAATGATACTTCTTGTGCTTCATGTGGCAAAGATTCTGCTTGTGCTTGTTGATTTGCTGCTTCATCTTCTTCAGTTTGAATACCATAATCATCATACGTTATTGGATGAATAAAAAGACCAGCTTCAGTCATTATTTGCTCTTCTTTATCAAAAATTATTGGTGATGATTTCTTCATTTCTACAACAACAGCTAAAAAGAAAATTTATTTTAAATTATAGAAATTTGAAAAGAAATTAATAATTTACCAGAAGGTGTAATAGGTCGACTTAATGACCTTGATCGATCTGCTGTTGATGCTCTAGATTTCTCTGACAATGACCTTTGATTTGATTCTCGAAATCTTTCAATACCACGTGCTAAATTTTCAGCTTCTTGCAATTGACGAGCACGTTCTAATTCAGCTTCTTGCTCTTCTTTCAAAATGTCTTCCAAAGTCTTTATTTTTCCATCAGCACCCATGAACTCCTCAATATCAATGTCTTCATCATCTTCCATTGTGAATTCTTCATCAGGCACGGGATCAGTTTGTGTTGAAACTTCAACCTCAACAGGTCTTTCTGGTTCTGAAAAATCGGAATCCTGTCTCGGCAATTTTGATTCAATTTGATCAGTTTGTGCAACTTTTACTTCTTCTTCAATAATTATTTGTTCTTCAATTTCAATTGGATTGTCAACAATGTCAATTGACAATGGTTCAATAATTTTCTCAGCTCCATCATCTTTATCAAATTTGTCTTCTTCTTCTGGTTCTTCTTTCTTTTGTTTTTTTGTAGCACGTGTGGGTCGAGGAGGAGGCGGTAGTGGACCTAAATGAGATTATTTTTGGCACATGTTCTGTAAAAAAACATAAATGTGTGTCACTCACGGTCTTTCATCTTGTTAATTACATCTCCCGATTTCAGCCGTTGTCGATTGTCTTGGGTATTTGAATCCAATATTTCTTCATAATCGTCATCTCTCATAGTTCTTTAAAATAATAAGTTTAATAATTTTAAAAGAATTTTTAGGAAAATTTATCATACTTTGAAATTTCAACCAGACTACCAGCTGACTTTCTTCTTGGTGGCTTATCGGGTTTTTCAGGAGCAATTGTGCTATAATTTCTTGGTGGACGTGGTGGTGCAATTTCAGCTCCTAAATCACTGCGTCTTGGCATGAGTGGTAAAGTTGCAAATTGTCTATCACCCAATGACTTTGTTGAACGCTTACGTCTTACTGGTCTTGATGGCATTTCTTTTCTTATTGTCGCATAGTTGTGATTTATATCACTTGTAAAGAGAAAAAAGAAATTTTACATTAAGCATTAAAAGTTCAAGAGCAAAGATATAGTTTTTAGAATTTTAATTAAAAATATTTAATAGTCAAACTTTCTTTGAAATTATCTATCGAGAATTTTGTCCGTTAAATTTTCAAATTTAAATTTTGTTTTGTTTCGAAAAATTTTTAAATTCGAACATTTTGGAAATTCATAAACGCGAAAACGCAAAAATCATTTTGTGTGAAAAAATTTATTTTATCAAAGTTTTAAAAATGAAATGCTATAAAATGAAGTCTATTTCATAGGGTTCGGAATTATGCAGATAAGAAGAAGAAGTATGCGCATAATTTT
>JACWBX010003603.1:115761-128674 GCA_014622435.1 Polypedilum pembai
ATAGTTGTGATTTATATCACTTGTAAAGAGAATAAAAAAATTTTACATTAAGCATTAAAAGTTCAAGAGCAACGATATAGTTTTTAGAATTTTAATTAAAAATATTTAATAGTCAAACTTTCTTTGAAATTATCAATCGAGAATTTTGTCCGTTAAATTTTCAAATTTAAATTTTGTTTTGTTTCGAAAAATTTTTAAATTCGAACATTTTGGAAATTCATAAACGCGAAAACGCAAAAATCATTTTGTGTGAAAAAATTTATTTTATCAAAGTTTTAAAAATGAAATACTATAAAATGAAGTCTATTTCATAAGCAAAATAACATCTATTAGTGCAGGAAAGATTAATATTTAATTAAAGAGTAAGAATCAAATTTTTCCAATCCTTGATAGTCCAGACTGAAAAAATGACAGTTGGAATTTCGAAAAATTCAAGTAATGTTTCTTAAATATTTTGATTTTCACACTTTTTTTCTAAAATACAAATATGAGTTTCTTCCTTTATCTGGCTTTCTAGTTAGTTTTAAGTGAAAAAAATCAATTAAGAAGGAAAGATAATTAAATGTCTAAATGCAGAAAGGAACTAAATACTTTAAATTTGCTTTTTTTTAATTTTCACGCGTAGTTGCACACTACCGGGAATTCCAAAAATCTTATATGGTGGATATTTTTTTTGATTACTAGGTTTAGCTAGTTAATTTATTTAGTTGATTTTTAAATTCTAATATTTTCTCGAAAACTTGTAAAGCATTCTGCGAGACTTTTCAAAATTCTTTAACGGCTCGAATGATAAAACCAAGAAATTTTATTTCTTTTAACTCACTTGTTTTCCTTATTTTCATTCAACATGAATTCATCAATAGAATCTTTTTTGAATGAATCAGCATCATCAAGCGTGTAATCAGAAATTTGTGAACGTGATCGTGTTCGTCTTGGTGTAGGAGTTGGCGTTGTAAA
This sequence comes from Polypedilum pembai, assembly GCA_014622435.1. NCBI lineage: Eukaryota > Metazoa > Arthropoda > Insecta > Diptera > Chironomidae > Polypedilum > Polypedilum pembai. The sequence goes on from JACWBX010003603.1 coordinate 116,719, forward strand.
ATGTTCTTCTTGTGCGAGTGGTATATTTTCTTGATGATAAACAATTATCTGTGAAAATTTAAACTTTAAATAAAAGCTCGAATTGTTGATATTAAAAATATTTACTTTTTCACTTTTAAGTGGAAGATTTCTTTGCATAAGATGTTCATTTCTTAATGTTGAAAAACCAGTTGGAATTCCATGAATTTTCTTCTTTCTTCGTCTTGGTGGTGTTGGTGGTACGGGAAGATTTGAAATTTTATATTCCATGTCATTATCAAAATCATCTCGCATGTAATCCAAGTCAGGATGTTCAATTCCTTTATAAGTTTGACGTAATTGATGTTCATCAATGATATCCGACGTGTCGTCTAAAATTTCATCATCATGGAAAGGAATATCATCCTCTGGCTCAAGACTGACTGATTTCTTTTCTCTACGTGTTGGTCTGTTTGGTGGATAAGTTCTGAAATATTCTTCAGGAACTCCACCTCGTTCAGTGCTTTGATCACGCTTTTCACCCTTCTTTTTACGTTTCAATGAACGTGTTGGACGTTCTGGTGTGTATTCATGATCCATTTGAGTTAAAGCATTTGCATCAGGTTCACTTAAGCCTTCTTTAATGGCAGAATCAATGTAGTCATTTGAATGAAGATTACTGCCACTAATTGGTTGCTGTTCACGCATAAAATATTCATCATCATCATCTAAATAGCCTCTACGACGACGTGTGCCTGAACTACCAGAGCTTTGTGTCTCTTGATTAGTTGCAGGCGTGCATGAACGATTCAAGTCTTGATTATTATATGCATCAAGTGTAAATTTATAATTTTCATCATAACGCAGAGCATTTGGCTCAAATTCTTCATCTTCTTCTTCCTGTTGTTTTACATTTTTATTCAACATTCCACTCCACATTAATTTATCATCTTCTGATGTCACATCCGACTCTTGTCGCTCTACAAATGGTTTTCTAAACTTTTCTTGCTTTGCCATTAAATGAATTTGTAAATTTTCTCTATCCATATCTTCCAACTGCCGCTGTTCTTCATTCATCATTTGTCGAACATTTTCATGCTCATCAAATTCCATTCGTTCACGTTCTAAAGATGTTTCACTATCAAAATGTTGATATTTTCCACTTTCTTCTTCAGCATATTCTGGCCAACGAGATGCAACAGGTCCGCGTTGAGCGAAAGATTGTGAAACACGATTAAAATCGTCATCGCGAGCCGGTGAGTCAGAAACCATGCTTCGATCGCTTCTCTCTGGTATTTTTGGTCGTTTAAATTTATCACGAATCATTCGTGGATATGTGCCAAAGTCAAATTTCTTTTTCGTTACTGGCTCGGCTGAAGCAGCTTCAGGTGTATTAAGTGATGTCGAATCTGCCGTTGATTCTTCTTTCATTGATTTACTTCTACCAAGTTTTCGTAAATTTGAAAGCTTTTCGCTCATTTTTAATTCAGGCTTTTTAAATTGAGGTTTTTTGAATTTTGGCAACGAAGGTTTTTTGATGTTTTTCGTGAATTTTGACATTTTTGATGGCTTTTTGGCTTCCTCTGATGATTCTTGTACATTTATTGTAATTGATTCGACATTTTCTTTTTCTTCTTCAGGAACTTCACCTTCTTCTTCTTCAACTTGTTGTTCAATTTCAACTTGTGCAACTTCAACTGCAACAGGTTTCTCTTTTGGTTTTTTTTTCATTTTATTATTTATTGAAATTTTAAATGATGAAGCTTGTGCTTTGATTTTCTTATGAAAATTTTTACTTGAATCTGATGCACTTGCAATAAAACTTTTCTTTTTTGGAATTTCTCTTGCAACTGGTTCTTCATCAATAATGACAGCTTCATCAACAATTTTCTCTTGATGTTGTTGCATTTCATTGTCATGAATTGGCTCAATTTCTCTTCTAAAAAATCGATTTTCAATTTCATCTTGAAAATCTTGTGCACTAATATTGTCTTCACTTTCTTCCGTTGGAATTCTCAACAATTTCTTTTCACTTCCTTGTTCATGTGTATCAGAACTTTTTCTTTTTAAATCTGTCTCATCAATATTAATTTTTTCGTCATCAGTTGATGTCATAGGCTCACCAATTGGCTCATATTCATGATCACTAGAAAGAAGAAGAAGAAATTAAATTTCATATAAGAAAATTTTTAAAACAAAAGACAGAAAGGCAAAACATGCTAGAATGCGAATTTAAAATTAGAAAGCAGATTAAATGACAAAAATATGAGAAAATAAAATTTTTTTCTGTGTCTCTCTCTCGTCCGCTCTTACCGCGAAACACTCAATCTTTCCATCTTTTGCATTCTTTCACGAACGGGAAAAACCATTGGTGACATTCGATGATATTGATCATAATTTGGATTCTCATTGAGCTGCGTATTGCTGCTCGTAGGTTTGCCATAATCAAAGCTAACAGTTTTTGTCATTCTTGGTAACATTCTGATATCTGTACGTGAACCTTGTAATGAAGGTGCAACCGATTGTGATTTAGGACGATAACGAGCTAAAAGCGTGGATGTCGAGTATCTATCTAAACTCTTTTGACTACTAAATTGTCCACTACGTAAGACATTAATTTCAGGTGGATTGGAAAAATTTAAATTTGTATATTCGATATTTTTTTGACTTGTTGTCGTTTCACTAACTACTCGTGGTAAATCTGCTCGAAAAGTTTCAATTTCAATTGGCGCGAGATTTTGATTACTTAATTGATAGGAATTTGGAAATTGTGGCTGGGGTCGAATTGGTGGCGGTTGATTTTCTTTATCAATATTATTTTCATTATAATTGAGATTTGTTACAGCATAATAATCAGGCACAGAAGTCTTGCCAAAACTGAGTATACTGCCTGTTAAATTTTCCTCTTCAATCGGCTCTTCCTCGAAAATATTGTGTTTCGAGCAAAAAACAGTTTTATCGCCAGCACTTACACGCGATGGAGGACGCGAACCAATAGGATTTATTCGTTCAGGAATGAGGGAATCACTTTGATAAAATTGACATGCACATCTAACTTCTAATGGTGACGCGGCTGAACTTTCTGCACGCGAACGCGAAAGGGGTTTTTGACGGGGAACTGCACCTAAAGATGATGATCTAAAACGCGATGTCATCGAAAACTGGAACTCTAAATTTTTCTCACTCTTTCTTTATTTTGATTGTCTTTAATTACGTAAGCACTCAAAAAGTACTTTTTCAGTTCAATAAAATAATTTATTTAAGATGAATTTTTCTATTAATAGAAATTTTTCAGCACTTCAAAGGAGAAAGAAAGCTTTTCTTTGCTCCCACAGAGAAAAATTTATATATTTTTTATGTTGATTGAATTGAATTTCACTGACAAGCGTTGCACAATATTTTTCTTTCTTTCTATTTATTTATTTTTTCACACAAGACAAAATATGTCAATGACAATCGATTACGATAAATTAAACAGTGACAGTTAAATTATGAATAAAAATAAAAAATAAGAGACTCGAGTGAGGAGTGAAGAAGCAACCAAAAATAAAATATTCTTTTTTTTCGTTTTCGATCTTTACGCAAACATTTTTCGAAAGATACTACTCAGGAACTGCAAAAAGCTAAATTTATAAAAATTTTCCCCTTGAAATTGAGAGTTAACAATTATGATTGCTCTCTGTTCGCTCTCTCACAAGGCGAAAAATTTGAGAGAAAAAATCTGTGTTTTCCGCTTATTTTCTTTTTTGAGAAAATGATACTTGAGAATCAAAATTACATTCATATATCAGTTTGTCTGTATGGTTTGTAAATTTTTTTATTATTTTTCTGCTCGCATGCGATGAAAGAAGGAAAACTGTCGACCCAATAGACGCCGTGTCTTTTTTGTTGTAGCTCATGCAGTTCTACACGAAGAATGATGTGACTAGAGAATGAAAAAGTTTTAACAATTTCCTGTATCTTTTTTGATGAGTGAAATTTCTTGCAAAGCAATTTTTTTTCTTTGATTGTTGGATGAGAGAGAGAAGATGAACTAAAGCTAAGACTAAAATTATTTTATATTTACCGAAAAGCAAAGAATGAATATTTTTTAACAGAGTTGTAAAAGTAGATTTCAGAGTTGTTATTCATAGACGTCTATTTCTATGTTTTCGTCTGTATGGACGATGGTTTATGTATAGATGAGGTCTATATAGAGGAAATTTATCATATATCTATCTAGACGCATAGGCATAAACTGTCTGTTACATAAGCTCTGGTAGAATCTACCTTGTAGCTTTTTCCTACTTTGTATTGTAGTTTTTGGCTATTGAAGTCTTTTTAAAAAGCAGCCAGTGACATTACAATAGATTTTGGCTACTAACTATCACCTAATAGTTTACCAACTCTGTTTTATAATTAAATTACTTTGACAAATCGAAAATGTAAACAAATAATTTTAATAAAAAAACAAAGAAATCAAAACAAAAACTTTTTGCAATTGGATGATTCTTCAAATATGTTGAATTTTTCAAATTTTTAAAATTTTAAACTGCAATATTTGAATCAATTATTGACTTTCTAAGACTCAGTTTACTCAGAAATGCATAATTATTGAATGGTTTACTCATTAAAGCATTTTGAATAAGTAAAAAAGCTGAAGAAATTAAATTTAGTTTATTTAAAATAGTTTAATGATTCTAAGCTGTTTGTAAGTTGGTAAATCAATGAAAAAGATATCTTTTGATAGCTCAAACATCAGATATGATGCTGTAGTTCTTTATTTTCATAGTAACTTGAAAGGTAACAGTGTAACACTTGTTCAAAATGCAGAGATTCAGTTTTATTAGAATTCGATAGATATTTACAAAATACTTCTCTTAGTATCATTTTGAACAAGATTAAGTGGGAAATAAGCAAGAAATTTTGATTCTTGGACAAATTACAACAACAAAAACAATTTTGAAGAATCGCCCAATTATTTTCATTAAAAAAGCGTAAATGGATGTCATATGAAGTCAAAAATTATTAATTTTATAAAAGTCTAATGTAATCAAATGTAAATTAAAATTCTTCACAATTTTCTAATTTTCATAAAAAATTGTTTCAAAAATTAATCAGAATGTCTTCACCTTGATGAAAATGAGCTAAAAACAATTAGAGAAGAGAATGAAAACAAATTTTCACTAAGTTGATTCATGCACAGAGAGAAAAAGAAAATTCGGTAAATATCAATTATTTGAAGAGGCGTTTATTATTATTCAGTGTTAGTAGTGTGTGGATGGTAAAATATTTACAATCATTAAATTAATAAATACAGTAATAATAATAAAAACTGAATGTGTAAATTATACGTTGCGAAAGCATTGTTTAAGGTAGTTAAAAAGCTTACACTGTCCTCTCAATATTTTTCGATTTTTTATACGATTTCTGTAAAAAGAAGAATTTTTTTTGGGTTAGGGAATCACAGCACAATAAAAAATTATTCAATTAGGATACAATAAAAAAAAAACAAAAACTGTTCATGCAAGAAATGTTCACAAAACTCGGCACTGAAACAACAAATATTTACCTCATTTTGGACCATTTGGGATTTATTTTTATTGGAGATGGAGATTCGAGATTTTGTATTATTTCCACGTCCTCTTTAACATTCAATTCATCATTCGATGCTGTTTGAGATTCTTTTTGTTTTTCATCAATTTTTATTTCTTCTTTTGGTTTTTCTTCTTTTTCAATTTCTTCTTTCTTCTCAATTTCTTCAACAATATCTAAAATTTCTTTAGAAATTTCTTTTCCTTCTTCACTTTCTTTAACCTTTTCTTGTTCTTCTTCAATTGCTTTTCTTTCTTTTTCTTCTTCTTCTGGTTTTTCTTCAATAATTTCTTTTTCATCATTCACATTTGGAATTTTCACATCATCAATCAATGTGCTTACATCAGAATCATCAATTTTTAAACTTTCAACATCAGAAATATCAACAGATGGTTCATCGAAAGATTTTTTCTTTAAACTTTCACTCGTTTCACTTTCTTCTGCCACAACTGAAAGTTGAGCTCTTCGATCTTCATCAGATGATGTTGAATCAATGGAAGAAATTGGTGCTAATAAATGCGGACTTTTAATTGCTTGTTCTGGCTCTTCAATTTTCTCTTCTTTGTCTTCATCTGAAATTTGCTTTTCAAGTTCTTCAATTTTTGGAATTCTTTTCATTAATTCCTGTCTAATTGAGTCATCTTGTGCTGTCAATGATCTTCTTATTTCTTTATTAAATTCACGTGAAAATTCATCAAAAATTGGATCAATAATGCTTTCCTGTTCTATGACCTTAACTTCAGTATCTAAAGGAACTCTTTCAACATGTTCAGTGTCAAAAGCAATTTTAGAAATAAATTCTTCAATATCTTCATAATGATGTTCGCCTTTTTTATCCCCAATAGTTATTATATTGTCATTTCTGCATGAATCAGTTTCATTTTTTATTTCAGTATTACTTACGGGAAGATTGATGACTTCATCAGGTGTCACACCGCGATTTTTCCTTACTTCTGATGGTGATTGTTCGAGATCAACGATATCAACTGTGTCATCGCTGTCTTGTTTTACAACAAATGATGGAAATTCACGATGTTGCGATTTTGGTGATTCTTTGAGCTTTAAAATTTCTAATTTTCCTTGTGGCACATTATCAGCTTTTGAAAAACTTGGAGTTTTCTTTATTGATTTTACTTTTGAAATGCCATCATCTGCCATTTTCTTTATTTTTGCAATTGGCGTTTTAATTTTTCTTTTCAATGAGTCAGAATCAAATTTCGGTGTTGTTGGCTTCATTTGTGTAAAAATTTTTTGTGATTTTTTCAAAATGCTTTTTGGTGTTTTCTTATCTTTAGGCAATTCTGGTGGATCAAGTTTTACAACATCTTCTGTTAATTCTGTTAATGGTTCTTCATCATCATCATCATCATCTTCTGGCACTTGTTGCTCTTCATTTGTTGCTTCTTCTGCTGCTTCTTTTTTTTCGTTATTTTCAGCTTCTGTATGAAATTTCTTTTGTGCTTTTGGCGTTCCACTTTCAGATTCAGATCTTCTTCCTGACTTTGGACTACGTCTGTAAGTCAAAATAACTTCAGGCTGCTCATTTTCACCCAATTTATTTTTGTAGAGATGTGTCCAAGGATAACCGCCCTAAATTATGTTAGATTTTAGTTAAATTTTGTTATTTTAAAGCAAAAAAAAAATTTTTGTGAATTGTGTATGGAGTGGAAAAATGACAAAAGAACGGTACGAAATGGATTTTACATACATTGTCACCACTTACTTGTTCCTTTGCTCTCTTAATGTCTTCCCAAAGATATGTTTGAATGGGTACGGGTGGTTTTTCGCTGCTTTCTTTGCTATATTGTGCAATAATTTCTTTCGTCAATGAATTGTCAACTGCTGCAGGTTGTTTTTCTTTCTCTACTGTTGTAGGCTGCTTTTCTTCTATTACTGTTGAACCTACTGCAGCTTGTTTTTCTTCTACTGCTTTTGGTCATTTACTACTGTCGGTTCTAGTGCAAGTTGCTTTTTCTTCTACTCCAGGCTTTTTATCTTCGATTACTGTCGTTTCTACTGCATGCTGTTTCTTTTCTACTACTGTAATTTCTACTTTCTTTATCTCCTCTTTTGCAATATTTGCTTTTTCTCTTGCGTCATTAATTTGCTCATTTACAATCTCTAAGGCTCTTTCCACGACTGCATCGATATCTGTTTCTAATAAGCCGCGTTCGACCTTTGCCGGTACAATCTTATCAACAGCCTCGTTCAAATTCACGTCATTTTTTATATTTGCAATTACCGAATCGACCACATCATCAACACTTTCATTGTCGCTTTCACTATGAACACTTTGAGTATCGGCTTCTTTTTCAACCACGTGTGGTACTTTTGTAACTTTTTTAAAAAGTGCTGAATGGTCTGTTTCACTTGAACTTGATAATGGCACTGCAAGAAAAAAGAAAATTTTTAAATTATGAAACAGAAATGCAAATTAGTCATAAATTTTTATTCAAATTTATGCCAAAAAATCACTTCTAAGACTTCTTCTTTACCGTAGCAATTTATTACGCTCAAATATAAATAGATCATTATGTAAATCAATAAATTATCACAATAAAATCACAAGCAAATTGTCCTTAGCAGCAGCAGCTTAATACTTTTTATTTCTTACAATCTAATACCATCTGATTGAATGCCGAAAAGCTACTAAAAGCAACCGTTGCCGCAATAACACAATTTATTTGCGTAAATTATTTCGCGTTATCAATAACCGAATAAACGAGCGCAATACAGTGACAGAATTTGTTTTATTTCTTTTCTTTTTTTGGAGGCAATATGTGATAACAGACACGTACGACAAGGTGATTTCTCGCTTATTTAATTGCTCTTTTTAGTTATTTCTCACGTGATGAATTTTATTAAAATGATATCGGAATTGATCTATGTATTATGTCTCTTCGTATCGGTTCTTCAATAACTTGTGAACGACGACGACAACGACGAAGGAAAGAAAATTTTTTGTACACACATATCATATATGATTATTAAATATTACCTAACAGTCGCGAGTTAGCATATTTCAATTGTATTTGCTCATTCATGCATCATCATTTTGACGTCTAAAATTTATTTTTTGATATTGAATTTTTCTATTTTCAAATTTTTGAGCTATTTTTACCGTTAAAATTCAAATTTTTAGATCGATAAATTTTTGAATTTTATTTGACCGTTAAATTTTAAATGTTTGTATAAATAGTAAATAATTAAAAATAAAATTCAAGAAATTAATTAAGAAATTCCAACACAAAATTGTTATAAACAAATGTCTGCAATGTCTAGAAGCTGATATAAACAAAAGACCTAAGATAAATTGAAATTAATAGACAAATTGACAACTCAACAAATTTCAGTCACAAAAACAATGGAAAACTTTTTTTGATTAATTTATTTTTGTATAATTCAATTAATCCCAGGTCATAGAAGTTTTTAACCTAGTTGACAGTATTAATAATTTTCATACCAATACAAAACATTTTTTTTGTATTTTGCATCTGTCTTGTTGTTTTATAGCCAAAAGTTTTTTTTTTATTTTACGAACATGAATAAGCGCGAGAGAAGGAAGGGAATGACTCAAAGTTGTCACAATTTCGATAAATTTAGTTTGGGAATGCCAAGGTTGTGATTTATTGTGTTCACTCATTTGGGAGATTTTTTTCTTTTACAAAGTCAATATTGATCATAAAATTTAAATGCTTTGATTTTTCCAGTTCATTTGTTGCCTCATCAAGGTCAATTTTTATGTGTTTTTCTTCTTTTTCCTTAGTCGCTGCCGCTTTTTCTTTTTTTTTTTTGCAATTTGAGTCAGAGGAAATCTGTTTATTTTATAAGATCAATTACTGAATACATATTGGCTATAATATAGCGATGAGTTTCATTTTAATGTGTTTTATAAGAGCATAAAAAACGATTAAACCATATGTAAAGGAAACCATGAGAATGTCGATTGTTTTGAGATTGTGATGAGTTTGTCTGGCAGCTTGTGAGATCAAGAAGATAATTTATTATTTATAAAGATGTTGATGAAAGATTTTTCTTGTGCTTTTCTGTTGAAATTTTGAAAATTTTAAATATTTTTTAAAAATCCGATAGATTTCAAATTTAAAAATCTTTTGATCGTTATTTTTTGAATTCAAAAAGTACGTTAATTATAAATACTTTTTCTTTCTTTTCTAAGAGCAATTAAGACTTCTCCCTCAAGTTCAGGACTACGAGATTCCTAATTTTCAGGATTGAGTATTCCCGAAGTAAAGAATTTTAAATTTTTTTCTGAAAAATTTTGTTTTATGGAAAATTTTGGCATATTTTATGAATTTTTCTAAAAACTTTTTTTCATTCAAGATATTCTAAAATTTTCATATAAAACCAAGGGGAAAATAACTCTGACGAAAGACTTTAAAATTTCGCTATTTTCGCCATTTTCTGTCATTTTAGTTATTTTTTCGTTTTTCGTCAGAGTTATTTCCCCATATAATGAATAAATTTAATAAATAATTTAATTTAATAAATAAATTTTCCATAATAAAACAATGTTTGAAAACATTGAAATTGTTTAAAAAACTTGTTAAATTTCAAATTTATTTTAAGAAATTTTTAAAAATTCAAAAATTATTGACAGTTATGTTTTGAATTCAAAAAGGACGTTAAATTATTCTTTCTTTTCTAAACAATAATCTTGTTAATTTAGGAATAAAATTTTCTTTCTCAATTAAGCAATTAGAAAAATTCCTAAGCTCTTCAATTAATTAAATTTTCGCAAAAGTAAAAATAGAAAAGAATTGCTCTTAGAACACTGAAAAATCTCTTCAAAATAGTAAAAATCTATTCACATAAATACACACAACAAGAAGAAAAAGAAGAAGAAGTTAACGAGATATGGCAACGTAGTAATTTTAAAAATAAACAGAAAATGTTTTTTTGGCAAGCAAACATTTTTCCATATCGTTGTAAATTTTTCATGCGTGGTGTAGCAGCAGCATTAGTGTGTTAAATAAATAATTTTTATTTAACTTCTTCTAAGTGTGATAACAAATGACAAAATTACTATTGTTATGCAAACTATCAGTCAATATTATGCCTTGAAAAAGTTTTTTTTTTCTTAAATGATGCATCATGTCTACCCACATAAGAAATATTTATTAATAGTCATTAATTAAGATGATGTCAAATGTGAAATTTCTTTCTTTTTTTGCTATCAATTTTATTCTATAAATAAAATTTTATTCTTATTTGATGAAATTTTAGAAAAATTCTTTTTAGTTTTTTTAATGGAAAATTAAAAGAAAAGTGAGAAAAAAAATTTTATTTTTTCTTTCAGTTCAGAAAAAAGCGGCTCACGAAATATATTTATAGACACATTCATTTAATCGAACAGAGAGAGCAAAATAAAGAAGAGATATGTCATGAAATGACTTTTTTTACGTTTCACTCCAAATAATTTTAACAAATTTTCTGCTAATTTACCTTTTGAGCTTTCCATTTTTAGAATTTTTTATTTATTTTTTCATCACTTTTAACTTTATTTCTTACACTGCAATTTTTTTTAAATGCTTCAACACCAAACTTTCACGCTTAACTAAATTTTTTTTTTGCATTTATTTTAAATCCAAATTTGATTCACACAAAAAAAAGCAATAGAAATTTTTTTCTTTAACTCGAATTGTTCGTTCGTTCGCGAGAAATGTCAGGAACTAAAAGAATTGTGTGTGCAGCACAACTAGTAGGACGACACGAAATTTTTATTTTTTCTTTCTCTTTTTTCTACAAGTAGGAGAGAAAGAAAAACAGCACAAAAAAGTTTTTATTTTGATTATTCGACTGCCGTAAAATGACTGAGCTCAATGAGCATTTAAAATTTTCCAAATGGTCATTTTTCTTTTTTCTGTGATGATGATGAGCGTGCGACAGCGTAAGTAAAGAATTTTTTGCTTTTGTATTTTTTTTTTCTTCTCACACTTGTTGGCTTTATTTACAAATGTGTGAAGTCGCGACCTGATGTTAATTGAAATATTCGATATTTACATTACGTATCTCTCTTGAAGATATCGTTGAGTAATTTTTAAAAAGCATGCAAGGTTGCTTAGTGGTGAAAATTACAAAATATATTTTGGTGGTGAAAAATTTTCTCACCATAATTTAAAAGTTGTAAGCCCCTTTTGTTTACATACAAAATAAAGAAAATTTTTCTACCTAAAAAATACAAAGAGAATTTTATATCTTGACTCAAGCAATCAATCATTTATACATGTCTGCATATAGATCAAGGTAGAGTTTATTAAAAATTGAATAAATTAAGAATTGTGAAGTTTGTGACGAATTTTCTTTGTTATTAAAATGTAAAAATTATATTCTGAGTTATAACTTGATAAATTGACAATTTCTTAGTTTTATGAATTAACAATGAACAATTGTTGCATATTTAAGT
>JACWBX010003604.1:24704-42510 GCA_014622435.1 Polypedilum pembai
AGAAGTGTGAATTTTATTTCATTCATGATGTAGAATATAATTTCTTGACTTTCCTAGGAAATCGTAAACTTTCTCTATAATAACTCATTTATTTCAACATTTACTAAACTAATCACTCATAAATCCATTTAATTAATGTCAATTAAAAAATATTGATTTTATTGAAATTTGTTTGATACATACTTTATGATAATTACTAACTAAACTCTCAATTAAAATATTTTTTAAACTCGAATAAGAAATTATTTTGAATGATTTTTGTGTGGTGGTTTTACTCGGAATCTTGATTGATGAATTATTAATTTTAAATATAATCTTCGCACTATTTTGATTTTCAAGATTTTTGAAAATAAATTTTATAGTAAAAACAAAATAATTAAAATTTTAAGGTGAAATGATGTAAAATAAAGTCTGTTTGAGTTAAGTAATGATTTTTTTGTATTGAAGAACAATAAAATTTATCAAAATAATGATTTTTTAAAAATTAAATAACTGCTAATAAACTTTATGAAATTTGAATTATTTTGAAAAATCATAGTTGTATGCCTGCTGGGCTTTTTTTTCTCGTAAAGATCGAGAAAAAAAATTAAGTATTTTCAATTTCTAATAAATGACATTTTCACAATTATCTAATTGAGTAAAAATTCTTTTGAACATGAATTAGTTATCAAATCGTTTAAGTAGCTGTAAAAAACAGTTAAAAGCCAACAAAATAAATTTTACTTCAACAATTCTGATTAAATTTATACAAAATTCAAAACATACATCAAATAAGAATATGCTCCACGTAAGACATTTTGGAAAAGTTCCAAATTCAATGAACCAATAATTTTTAATTCAAATGAGTTTGCATTTTGACATTGCATAATAAATTGTAAAAATATTTTCTGACTTTTTATTGGCATCTCATACCACTGGCATGAGTAAATTTCAGCAAGAATTTTCTCATTTTGTGATGAAATAATTATTCCAATAATGCAAGGAATTAAAACTTGCTGTAACATAAAATAAATGTAAGAAATTCCAATAGGAATTGAATAAAATTTAGCGACAATTACAGAAAGTCCAATACCAAGAGAACTGAAGAAAATTGCCATGAAAAATGTAAATTCTGCATATTCAATTAAATGTCCAATGTATTCATTATAATCTTGAAATTCTTTGATCAAATCAATTAAGTCTGCATTAAGTTCTTTGAGCTTTCGTTTAAATAATTTTGCATTAATTTTTCTAGAAATTTTTGATGTTGATGGTTTTTTCTCATAATTTTTATTACAAAAATTGTTGTCAAAGTTTTTAAATTTGATTACAAAAATGTCAGCCATTGAAATGACTTGAAGTGAACAGAAAACAGTGTAAGAATCGCCTGCCATGAAAACCGCGGTAATAGTCACAGTAAGAAGTGATAAAATCAGCATATTTAAGATAAATCCAAAAAATTCATTTGGATTAGTGTAAGGCAAATAAACTGGAGCAAAAAGTTTAAATTTTTTAGTGAATAAAGGCAAAATCCATGCTGTTGTAGCAGGAGTAAAAAAAGTTAAAAATGATACAAAAAGATAAATCTTTAATATTTTTTCACTTTGATTTAAATTTTTCATCAACACAGGACGATTTAAAATTCTTATTTCTTCACGATAATAAAATTTCATGATAACTGAATAAAGATTTTCAACAATTTTCAAATCATCTCTTATTATGAGTCTTATTAGTCTTGCTAAAAGTTGAAGAGGTACAAAAAATAAAGTCAGTGAATTACAAATGTTGACAATATTTTTTCTATTTTGATAGAGGCCATAAAAATGCATAACTAGCCCAAGTGATAAAAATAAAATAATTAAAATTAATTTCATTGAAAATTTTTCACTATTTGGTAATTCCATGCCAATTAAATTTGCTATTTTTATTTTAAATTTACGAATTTCTGCAAAAAGTTAATAAATTACAAATTGTTTTTAATAAAGTGAAAATTTTACTTACTTTTAATTTTTTCTGATGGTAATTCTGTCATGATTGAAGTTTCAATTCAAACTAATTACAGAAAATAAACATACAAGCTGAAAAAGTTCACAAAACAAATAATTAAAAACATTTTAATTACATAGAAATCTGTATATAAACTTAGGTAGGAGAGACGAAGATACATATAGATAGGGAACTTCTCATATTAACATATTTAGAGCATAGACATAGAATTTAAGTTTTTTGTTGTTAAAAAAATAATGATAAGAACAAATAAATAAAGTTTTGAGTGTTAGTAGCTAGTGTGAATCAAATTATGTTTGAATTCGTTGAAGTTTTTGTGAATAGTCCGGTAAAAGTCAAAAATAATATTTGCCAATAGACACGTGTCATAAAACAATAGTCATAATTTTATTTGGTATGGGAAAAATCTAATTTGGTTTTTTGTAGAACTTCATTAGAGCATATTTGGCTTAAAGCATGATAATTTCTGTTTTATTTAACTTTAATTTGATTCAATTAAAGGAGAAAAATGTAGTTTTTTATTGAACCATCAAAGTCTAACCAAACAAAGAATTATTAAGCCTTGCAAAAAGGCATTTTGCACATTTGGATTTTTCGCACTTCGCACCATTCAGCATTCCCTTTGAAAGCAAAAATCAAAATTTAATAAAATTTTTATATTTTATTATTAAAATTTTTCATCAAACACTTCACTAAGTTTTATTTTTATTAATTAAATTCTATCTTCATATTTTATGCATCTTCTTTCGATTTCCCTTCACTATCAACTAAAGAATTTGTTTTTTGTGGATCTTTATAAAAGCCATAGCGATACATAAATGAAGCAACGAGAGAAGCTGATATTGGAGCAACCCAGTAAATCCAATGATGATCCCAATTCCAGTTATAAATTGCTGGTGCAAATGATCGAGCTGGATTCATTGACCCACCTCCAAAAGGACCCTAAAAATTGAAATTATTTTTTAAATATTGAAATAAGTTTGAAATTTTTTCATTCTCACCCCAACAAATGCCAAAACTGCAACAACCAAACCAAATCTCAATGGAACGCTATCTGAAATTATTTTTGGGTAATTAAAGTTTACATTTCAAAAATATTCTCGAAAATTTAATTTTATGCTTTTTGGTGTTTACTTTTTTTAAAAGGAAATCATTTAAGAGAGAAAACTACTGCACGAAAAAAAGTTTTATATTGATAAAGAATTGTTGCCAATTGAAGAATAATTATGAGTCCTTAAAAAAACCTTTTTAGAACTCTTAACTTATAACTTTAACTCTAAGTGCAATAAAAAGTCATTAAGATCTAATAAAACTTTATTTTTTGAACTCATAACTTTGCTTTATTGGCACAAATTTTATGCCAATTAAAAAACTTTCTTCTTCCTTTGGAGAAAATTTTCTTTTTTCTAATTTTCTTACAAGTGATTTCCGTATTTTAGTAAATAAACTAATTTAAAAATTTAATGCTTAAATTGAAAAACCGCAAATGGAATTTCACTAAAAAAAATATAATTTTAAACAAGGCGAAATAACTGGTGTTTTTGCCACATTTGGCTACATTTTGTACAAGTTATTTCACCTTGAATTTAAACAGTTAAGAATTTTTTTCTATTTAAACCAGCAAACTATAGCAAAGCTTTTAATTAAAAATGAGAAATTGTTATTTTTGTATATTTTCAATGAAACAAATTTCATACTTTAGCAGTGTTATATTGAAATTTTAACATTTTTTTGCGTACCAACGACATCATTTGATTTGATGTTTTATTTATGATTTAAGTTATTTATTGCAAAAAAAGAGATAAAGAGTTTCTCAAAGTATTAAGTAATTTATCTTTAATTATCTTAATCTCGATAATTTTATATTACTAGAGAGCTCTAAAACACTCAAGTCTGTCAATTGGTTTTAATCTATTTTTGTAAAAGTCATTTTATTTCATATTATTGAGGATTTTCGTTGCTGATTAATTAAAAAATTCAACAAAACGACTTTGAGAGTAAAAACAAGAAATGTCAGCTGATTAGTTTTTAGAACATTATTCATTTTAAACTTACCATGATGATTTTTATTTCTTGGATCCCAAATACTACAAAGAAAGAGAATCAGCACAAAAGTGATTATAAATTCAACCACAAATGCTTTTCCAACATCTAAGCCAGGATGACTGATACAAAAACCTTTAGGATTTGAAATGTAATCATCAACGACTGACAATCTCACAAGCCAATAGCCCAAAAGTGCTCCAATCATTTGTGCAACGAAATAAATTATCGCAGTCTAAAGTGATAAAAAATGTCATAACAAAAATTTACGATAAAGCAAAAAATCTACTTACTAGAATGTCAACACGCTTGTAAATGATGGCTGTGATCGTAACAACAGGATTTATGTGTCCACCTGAAACGCATCCAAAAGTATTGATACCAATCAATACAGCAAGACCAAAAGTCATGCAAATTGTCACATGAGTAGGCTGATAATGCTCGAAATTATCGACACATGACATGCAACCCAAAAACACTAGAATGGCTGAGCTGAATAATTCTGCAAAGAACCACACGAGCCAATTTTTGATTTTATCTTGATTCAAATTCATTTTTTCGCAAACTTGTTTCCTT
Organism: Polypedilum pembai; assembly: GCA_014622435.1. Classification (NCBI taxonomy): domain Eukaryota; kingdom Metazoa; phylum Arthropoda; class Insecta; order Diptera; family Chironomidae; genus Polypedilum; species Polypedilum pembai. The sequence continues at coordinate 29,310 of JACWBX010003604.1, forward strand.
TAGTTTAAATTTTTCAATCTATTCACCATGACACCTAAAGACCAACTGGAGATTCTTGTTTCATTAGAAACTCAATGCACGCGTGAGAGCGATGAGAAACACATGCAAAATATTTTTTAACTTCCTTATCATCTCTTGTACAAATACAAAACAAGTTTAAGAGTTTTTTTTTTGGAGAATTTTTTAATCATTTTCTTTCTCTTTCAGTAGCAATTAAATTTAATCGTGGGAAGTACTTGAGTTAAAAAATTATCAACCTTTACAAGCTCATAAAAATTATTTATCATCATTGTAAAATTATTAAAAGATAATGGGAATTAATTAGGAATTTTTGATGAGCAGCTAAACCACTTGATTAGGATATGATAAGGATTAACATTAATTGACTTATGCTTCTTAAACATTGATTTATTTTGCTCTTGAGATTTTAAGTTGTTTTAATTGATATTGATTTAGTTTTTTTTTTTGTATTTTGAAGTAGCGTAGAAGCAAGGAATGGAAACGAAGCGATTTTTAGCAATTTTTGCGATTTAATTTTCAGTTAATTTCAGCCAATCTTAGACAAATGATGCTTCAAGTTAAACTATTTTGCTCATTTTACTTTTATACTTTTTGACATTAAATTTTAATTTTTTAAAAAATTTCAAACAAAATTCACGCGTGGTCACAAAAAAAGAACAAAGAAAGCAAAAAAAGATCAAGTAGGAGAGCAGAAAAGAGCAAGTTACAACAAATTAGAGTAGCAAAGATAAAGAGTTTTTGCTCTTTTTAACTTTTTAATGCGTTTGTGTATCCACGCATGGATTTTTTGCGACTTACAACGATTATATATTTTTTTTGAATTGCATTTGTTTCTATCCCTTCGTTGGAAGAAATTTAGTGATCAATTATGTTGCTTTTTTATTATTTTTTAACCAATTTATGCTGCAATTAAGTAAAAATATATGACTGCAAGCCTTTAACAACTATTTAGTATTTTTTCTAACTCTTATTAAACTTCACTTTCAAAACTATTAGATTCTAATTTAATTTCTACCACAATTTTCACTTCTTACTCTTTTCAATTGTTCTTCTTCATTTCCACTTTCAATAATCTCATTTTCACTTGTTTCACTAAATTTATTTTTATAGAAAGCGAATTTATAAAGAACTGATGCAATTATTGCTCCTATAATTGGTCCAATCCAATAAATCCAATGATTTGTGAAATTGAAATTATAAAATGCTGGTCCAAATGATCTTGCTGGATTCATGCTGCCACCTGTAAAACTTCCCTACAATTTATTAAAAATTGTTTATTAGAAATTAAAAATGAAAGAAATTTTGTTAGCTTTCTTACTCCAATGAATGTTAAAACTAAAACTGAGAAACCGACACGAAGTGATGTGCTATCTAAAAAATGTAAAAAATAATAAAACAATTAAATTTTAACCAGGAGTGGAAACACAAACGAAGAAAAAAAAAAACGAACAACAAAAAGCAACGTGTGTCTACGCTAGGAATTTTATAAAAAAATCCATTATGAAAGTTATAAGTGGTGTTTCAATTGATTTTCAAGGATGATCGTGACGCCACTTATAATTGTCATTGGCAATTTTTTTCAAGTTCTTTCTGTGCAAACATTTACACAGGCAACTGAGCTCTATAAAATTGTCAAATCTCAATTTCATTGAAAATGTCAGCTCACTTCACGGTTGACACTGTAAAAATCTTTGATTAATGAAAAATATTTAAAATTTGGAATAAGCAATTTTAACTAGGCAAAGCTATCAAATAGTTTAACGGGTGCGGAGATTGGTCTTATGTTTTATCTTTGGCTCTATTAAGAGACATTCATATAAATAATTCGCTCTTATTTCCAATCCTCTGGTATGAGTTTCAACATAAACACTTGAATTCTAATTTTTATTTTTAAGGAAATTTTCTGTGTTTGGAAATGATTGTAGGTCAAGAAATTTCCGGAACTTCAACGGAATGCTCTGTGAAATATTCCATTAAAATCCCATGAAATATTCATTTGGATCTATAACCCATACGCTCTGAAAGTCAATAAGTTTTTAATTCTCACCTTGATTGTTAACATTTCTAGGATCCCAGCATCCACAAATGACCAAAATTAGCACAAAAGTGATTGAAATTTCAATAATCAAAGCTTTATCATTTGTTGTTGTTGGTAAATGCATGCAAAAACTGTCAGGATTGAGAAGATATTCAGTGTAAATTGAAAATCTCATGAGTAAATATCCAAAAACACTTCCTAAAATTTGTCCAATTAAGTAAATTATTGCAGCCTAAAAAATTTATTTTAAATTATAAAATAAAATTTGTTAAAATTATAAAGCTTACAGGAATGTCAATTAATTTGAGAATAAAAGCAGCAATTGATACTGCTGGATTAATATGAGCACCAGAAATATGTCCAAAAATATTTATCACAATCATTGGTGCCAAACCAGAACAAAAACTCATCGTAGCCAATGTTGGTTTATAAAATTCATAGCCATTTATTGAACCAAAACACGATATGAAGACCAAAACAGCTGTACCAAAAAATTCAGCAAAAAATATTGTTGAAAGTTGTAAAATTCTCGTTCGACTTAGAGTCATTTTTAAAATACTCTTGCTTCACTTCACAAATTGTAACTGTGAGCAAATTATAAGAGACAAATTGATATCATGTGATATCTTATCAAATGATGTTATGAAAATAGAATTAAACAAATAGAAGAAACTTGAGAGATTGCAAATCATCAGATTGTTATTTATTTAAATAACTACTTGAAATGTTAGTAAATAAAAATTTAGAAAATTTTCTAATTTCAATTACAAATTTTCACTTCTCAAACATTTCAATTGTTCTTTTTCATTTTCATTTCCATAAATTTCATTTTCCCTTGTTTCAAGAAAATTTTTATTAGCAAAAATGAATTTATAAAGAACTGATGCAATTATTGCTCCCATAATTGGTCCAATCCAATAAATCCAATGATTTGTGAAATTAAAATTATAAAATGCTGGTCCAAATGATCTTGCTGGATTCATGCTGCCTCCTGTGAAATTTCCCTAATAGAAAATTATAATTCAAGTTAAAGAAAGAATTTAAAAATTTAAAAATGATATTTACACTAATGAACAGTAAAATAATTACTGTAAATCCAATTCTAAGTGATGTGCTGTCTGAAAATGGAAAAAAAATTATTTTTTAACTTGTTTAATTTAGGATTTGGACAGTAAGTGCAAGTCTACGCAGGCAACTTTTTTTTATCTCTACATTAATCTAAACTAAAAGGTAAAAACTTTCGTTAAACGTTTTATAAAATTCGATAAACTGAAAGTTCTTTTTCTTTGTCTAAAGCAATTTAATTTATTTCCAATTAACAGCTCTAAAAAAGTTTGAATATACTAGGAAAAACACTCAAATAGCAGAAATTTTTCTTTATCGTTGTTCGTCATATAACCAAGAATAGAATTTTTAAATTGTTAATTAAATTTCAAAACAATAGTGCTCTTGCCTTGCCTATAGCTAAATAATTTGAAAATTATTAACTTTTATGTAATGTTTGAGGGTAAAATATTTTTCTAGGAGCTGTTTAGATAATACATAAAGTAAAATTTAAAATTTTTGACTCCCCTTCCACCAGATTAGTATATTATTTTGTTTTGTCATTGTCACGAATTTGGAAACAGTTAGAATAAACTATATGTTGTATTTTGATGATTACTTGTGAGAAGTTAGCTGAATTTCGGCGAGCCGATTTATAGCATTTCATTAGAATCATCAGTGATGTGTTTAAAGCGCATTTACCCGTGATAGAACAATAATTTATTGCCACTAAAGATTTAACGAAACTGATATTGAAAAGACAGACAGACAAAGTGCAAATATATAGAAAATAATATGCGCTGAAAACGAAACTTTTATTAATAAATATTCTCCCAGTTGTGAAACCCATTTAGTTCACAATTGACATTTCATTAAAACAAACGTTTTTTAAAAGAGTTAATATTAAATATAAATTATCATCTGCACTATTTTCAATATAGCGAACAGATGTGTTATCAATAAAGCATAAAGACAATAAATAAATTCTTCTTCGCAATCAATTCTAATAAAAGAAAGATTTAAAAGCTGTTAATCTACAAAGATTGGAAAAAATGGAAATAATTTTTACTACAATCTTTTTATTATTATTCTTCAAGGCAATTTTCTTGATTATCAAAGAATTTACACGACCTGAAAACTTTCCTCCTGGTAACTATTTGATCAACATTTTATTTTTTTACTTAAACTTTTAAGAAGCTTCTTTAAGAAAATACCAAAAATATGTTAAAGATTTCTTTTTAATTGCTGTAGCATGTTAGAAAAATATAAATGAAAAACCTAACGTTTAAGATTAATTTCCAAAAATTTAAATTTAATTCATTAATGAATAACTAGGCAGAAATTTTTCTTAGAAAAAATTACTCTGCAACAGATGTGCGTTTCATGTGACGTGACACATGGAATTCGAAGATGAAACTATTTTCGGAACACATAAATTTTTGTTTTGTCACAAATAATGTTTATTATAAAAACAAAGTTATTTCATTTTGATATGTTTGAAAAATATCTCAAAATTGAAGTTTTGTAATTTTCTAAACTATTTTGATAAAGATTTTATTCAGGGTTAACAATAAAGAAAAATCTTCAGAAATACTCGCAAAATTTTAAAAATTCTTAGCAATTTCAAGTTTTCTCACAAATCCTCAAGAAATCCTTACATTTTTTCAACTAGCCTCAATTTTACTGTCAACCCTTGTTATTTCATAGACCATCATGAATATAAAACTATAATATGAACTTTTACAATTTATTTTTAACTTTTAATTTTAATATTTAAAACTAAAAATAAAACAACAGACAAAACCAACAAAGACTATAATTAACATTCAGCTGCAACTTGATAAAAAAAATTTCAAACTTCATTATTCAATTCCAGGTCCCAATTGGATTCTTCCATTTGTCGGCAGTTCAAGATATTTGAAAAAATTATCGCAACAATTGGGTGGTCAACACAAGGCTTTCGATTATTTATCAAAAAAATACAATTCTCCGATTTTTAGTATCAAACTTGGAAGAGATTTTGTAGTTTTTGTTAGGGGCTATGAACTGGTTAAAGAACTTCTTTCTAGAGACGAATTTTGTGGAAGGTAAGTTTAAATATAGAAAAAATTCAAATAAATTTTAATCCAAAGATTCAATAAAATTACTTTGGCGATTTTAAATAAACTTTTTATGAAAGCTGCAAGAGTTTGCATAACGCAACAGTAAAGTCGTCTAACGATTAATTTTAAATAAATTATTTATAAAATTTCAGGCCAGACAATTTCTTCTTTCGATTTCGCACGATGGGAACACGTTTAGGTATTACTTCTACTGATGGTCGACATTGGCAAGAACAGCGAAATTTTGTTGTTCGTCAACTTCGTAATGTTGGTTTTGGAAAGACAAAAATGGAAGAGCAAATTTATGAAGAACTTCATGAGGTTTTGGAAATCTTTAAAAAAAGTCAACTAACTCCAATTTGGCCTGATGAAAACGGTGTGCTGACGACCAGTGTGATCAATATTCTTTGGACTTTAGCAACAGGATCGAAATTCAAACGCAATGACATGAGATTGAGAAAATTTTTGAATTTACTTGAAATAAGATCGAAAACGTTTGAAATTAACGGAGGATTTCTGAATCATATGCCATGGTTAAGATTCATTGCTCCAAATGCAGTTGGTTACAATTTGATAAAAAATCTCAATGTAGAGTTGAAAAATTTCTTTATGGAATTTATCAATGAACATTTAACGACTTACAGTGATGATAAAGCATGTGAAGACTTAATTTATGCATACATCAAAGAAATGAATGACCAAAAAGACAATGAAAATTCAACATTTAAACTTGAACAACTTGTCATGATAATTCTGGACATTTTCATAGCTGGTGCAGGCACAACAGGAAAGACAATTGATTTGGCTTTAAACGCAATGCTCGTTTATCCTGACATTCAAAAGAAAGTTCAAAAGGAAATTGATGAAGTTTTTGGTCCAAACTGGGAAACGTTTAAATACGTTGATAAAGAGAAAATACCATATACTGAAGCCGTATTACTTGAAGTTCAAAGGTTATATCATATAAATCCAATATCAGGTAAAAACTTTAGAATATATATTTTATTCAATTCATGACTTTAAATATTTTAAGGACCAAGAAGAACACTCACAGCAACAACATTAGGTGGTTATGATATTCCAAAACATACAACAATTTTAATTGGTCTTGAGACAGTTCACAAAGATGAAGATCATTGGAAAGATCCTCATGTTTTCAGACCAGAGAGATTTTTGGATGCTAACAACAACATTTGTAATACTGAAAGACTTTTGACATTCGGTGCTGGAAAAAGAAGATGTTTGGGTGATCAATTGGCTAAAGCATTTCTTTTTACATTTTTTGTTGGAATTATGAGAGAATTTTCATTAGAAAAATGTGAAGGTGATTCGCCAAAAGTTGAATTGTTGCCAGGATTGTTGTTGAGTTCAAAACCTTATAAAGTTATATTCAAAAGCAGAAACAATTGAAAATTTCTTTAAGAGACTTTGTAATTTGCTACACGGAGGTGAAAATTTTATAACTGCCATAAAGTTTGATCTGATAAGGCGATTTTATGCCAGAAAAAAAGAAAACTTTATAACAACATAAAAAAAATTTTTGTGACATTAAAGTTTTGTGAGTATATGGAAAAGAAAGTATTCAAAAGCCAAAGAAGTAAATTTTTAGTGCTTTTTAAAAAGTAGCCAATGGCTACAGTAGATTTTGTCTACTGGCTACAAAACAGTAGTTTAACAACTTTCTGTTATAAAGTACACTTTTTATGCCTTTAAATGGCTTTATAAGATTAAACTTTATTTCAGTTATAAAATTTTTATCTCTTGAAAATTTTCAGAAAATATGTAATGTAAAATTCAACATTTTTTGATGAATAAATAAAATTACAAAATGTTTTAAACAAACCGCTTGACTTTAACTGGTTCTAATTTGAGAATTACTCAAGACAAAAAATTTATAATCGATTGATAACACACAATAAAATTTTTAAACTATTTCTAAATATTTTGTCATTTAAATAAAATTTTTTTAAAATTTTCAACTATTTACCTTGATTTTTAGCATTTCTTGGATCAAAAGCAGAACAAATAACCAAAATTAGAATAAAACTGATCAAAAATTCAATGATCAAAGCTTTATCAGTTGAAATTTGTGGGAAATGCATGCAAAAAATTGCTGGTTGTGAAAGATTTTTAATGTTGACAGAAACTCGAACAAGCAGATAGCCAAAAACACTTCCAAGCAGTTGTCCAATGATGTAAACTATTGCAGTCTGTGAAAATATGAAAAAATTAAATGTTTAACATAAATCTAGAGTAGTTGAACTATTGGTGCGTAGCTAGTAGCCAAAATCTGCTGTATTATTGCCAAATAGCTACTGCAGCCATTCGCTACTTTTCGAAAAGTTGCCATATGGCTGCTTTAGTTAAATTCTATTGCAGAAAGTAGCCAAAAGCTATAAAGTAGATTCTTTAGGCTCTTTGTGAGTCCAAAAATCCACTTCATGATATAAACTTAAATTTTAATTTCCCAAATGTTTATCTGACAAAAAGTTTGTGTCAATGTCTTGTTTTCGTCTTTATATAAATAAAAAACAAAATTTTTTCATTTTGTATGAATCAAGCCTTGTTTAATTTAACTTGAAAATCTTAATTTTTTCTAAGATCAAATTAAATATTTTTATTTTTAGGCATTAATTTGTCCAGCTATGAAAATTCAATTTAAATCTGCATTTTTCATACTCATACTTGCACAAAACTAGTACAAGTTTCGACATGTTTTGCATATTCGTTGTTAACTTTAAATAAATTTTCAAAAACTTACATAAAAATCAATAATTTTAAGAATGATCGCCGCAACACTAACGATAGGATTAATATGAGCACCAGAAATATGTCCAAAAATATTAATCACCATTAACACAGCTAAGCCTGAGCTTACACACATCATTAAATGCGTTGGTTTATAAAATTCAAAATTATCAACACTCGATAGACAAGCAACATAAACTAAAATTGCAGTTCCAAAGAATTCAGCAAAGAAAATTGTTGAAAGTTGAAGAATTTTTGACTTTTTGAGAGACATTTTAAGAGTCAGTGGTTGTAGATTAGAATGTTTAAATTAAACTGAAAGTAAAAAGTCATTTGTGTCACAAATAGTTTCAAACAAAAATCATAAAACGATAAAAAAATGCAAATAAAGAATAAAAAAGTGTCAATAACGCCTGCATAACTCTATTCACCTCCCTCATTTCGAAAACACTTTTGTCTCGCTCGCTGTCGATGAAATAAACTGAAAGAATAAACGTTTCGTTATCCGTTGGATTTTAACAAGAGTACATGAAAATAAAAACACTTTATTCGCGACATTCGTTCATTATTAATTTTTATCAACTCACTGTGCTGTTTTATATATATAAAATAAATGTTTTTTGCACTCGGCTGTGATATGTTTAATGAAAATTGTCGAATAAATTTTTTATAATTAAAATCACTTCATTTTCATGTTTTTCGATTCCATGTAAGAAAGTTTCATCGCAAGTTTACTTTTAAATCTTTCGTTTTTGTCTTGAGTTATGAAAAAGAATTTTTTTTGAGAAGTTTTTAAAAGCGCTGGTAAAAGAATTTTTCTAAAATATTTTTGTTTTTTTAAGGAAGTTTAGAAAAAAATTTAAGTGACAACTGCTACTAATTGTTATTGGATTTTTTTAATGATTTCTAATTTAAAATTAGTTGGGTAATAAGATTAAAATTTTTTTATAAATGGAATTAGGATTTAAACTGAGATGATAATGATTTTGATGAGATTAATTTATAATTCATTGCCAGTCTTAAGATTTCTTTAAATCAACATGAAAAATTTTTTAAAAGTGGTATAAATGGGAAATAATTTGAGAAAATATAGCATAAGAGGACATAAATGCTTTTTCATTTGCTAAATTTTATTAAAAAAGTTTGTTAGTTGCATTCTTTTGGAATAAATTTTATTTTAATCTTAAAACGAAATAAATCATTTTCTACGTATTGCATCTTCACAAAAAGTTTTTACCTACAACAGTAATAAAGATTCATATTAAACTCTTCGCAATAATATAAAAATTTGTAAATAAAAATTGATTTGGAAAACTAGAGCAAGTATTTTATAAAATTAAAATAGAAAAAGTATTTCTACAGTACACTCTTTACTTAATGTTGCTCTAAGCATTTGCTGACACAGCTAAAAACAATTTAAATTTCATCAAACTTCTATCAAATATACATGATGTAAATAAACAAAAATGTTTTTTAGTGTTCAGTTTGTGAAATTGTGTCAAGACATTTCTTAAATATTGTTTTGTTCTTTCAATCACATTTTAAAACAAAATTACTCGAAATTTTTATCATCATGAGAAAAATTTTATTTAATGAGACTCTAAAGTTGATTTGATTGAAAAATGTTTTCAGTTTGTGTCTTCATTAATACAGCATTTAATACATTTATTGCATTTATCTAAGATCGTTTTTACAGCAAAGTTGTAAATGTAAAATCTACTTTGTAGATTTTGGCTGATTTTTAAACTATTACTTTCTGAAAAATAGCCTTTTAGTACAGGCGTGGACACACTAAAAAGAGTAACAAAGATTATAAAAGATCAAATTTGAGCAACAGAGAACAAAAAAGATCAACAAGTTGCTTTTTGTTTCTCCTATTTGCTCTTTTTTGATCTTTATTGCTCTCTTTTGTGTTTGTAAACTAGGATTTTAGGAATTTAATCTGGATAATTTAATGTCAAAGTAAATAAGAGCAAAAAAAAGCAACGTGTATTTACAGCTGGCTTTTAGCTACAGTAAATTTTGGCTATGGACCAGCAGTTTACCAATTTTGCTTGATAGCAATGAAATTTTTAAGCCCGAACTGTTAAAAAAAAAACAGATCTATTTCCAAACTCTCTCACAAGTACTAGAGTGATAAATAATGCGTAATTTGAATAAATTTAGCGCGTCATTAGTCAAAATATATGAGAGAACTCCATGGAACTATTTCATATGTACACATATCTATGTAACAAACATTATATTTTATGTAAAGAAAAATCATCTACTCTTTAGCATCGAATATGTAAAGTCGCGAAAATTTATATCTTAAATATTAGCTACTATCAAGGGATAAAAATAAATTGGAATCAGCAAAATAATATTGCGATAATTCACTGAAAATCGTGTAAAACGCCAAAAAAATAAAAGTAAAAATCACCGAAAATTGCTTGAGAAGCTTAAAATCGCTTTGCTTTCTTCCATTGATTGTCATACAATAATTATTTTGTAATTTATTAGTAAACTATTGGCATACTTTTTCATTATCAAGTTAAAACTTTAAGATAAATATTTAATGAAATGTTATAATAGATTAAAAATCTTCCATCAAAAAGAAGTAACAATAGAGATTATTTAAAAGAAAGAGAAAGAGTGAGAGAGAGAAAGTAAAAAAAAATGTGAAAGAAGAAGAAGAAGAAAAAGATGAGCATAAAACAAAGAAAAAGAGAAAGAGCAACAACAACATTCAATGTTTAGTTGAGAAGAAGAGAGAAGCTGCTGCAGCATCAGTGCTCTCATTAATGATGTTCGCCTGTTCCCAAATTCGGATTTCTCTGATGCTGGATCAAACTTCATCTTTTCATCCACTGAAACGCATTCAAATTTTAATTTATTTTCTCTACTCTTTTTAATCTCATCTCATCTCGCTTAGTATCATCATCTCGAGCATCAAAGTTCTCTTAATCCCCTTGTCGAAAAAATAAAAATATAAAAGAGAGAAAGAGAGAGAAGTTGAAAAAAAGAGAAGCACTAGATGTGTTATATTATGAATTAAATTGTGAAAAGAGAAAGAGAGAATGTTGGGATGAAATAGCTTCAGTTTATATCTTCTAATATCCGCTCTCGCCATGCTCCTTTCACTTGCCATTATGCATGTCTCGCTATCTCTCGAGAAATAAATAATAACTAAAAAAAAAATTTCGAAATGGTGAGACAGAAAAATTTTTTGATTTTTTTTCCTTCTCTGTTCTTCCTTTGTGTTCTGCGCTGTGTGTGTATGCATGTTAGAGAGAAAAGGAAGAACGACACGACATCGCATAGTAGTGAGGTCGTCGCACATCACGTATATATATTTCTTTCATTCTTCATATACGGACACACTCTTCTAACAGCGCATAAGCTAGAGTTGTAAATATTGTGCTGTATTTTTTTGTTCCTTCACGAATAACAGGCACCGAGACTTGATGCACGTTCAGCAAAATCTTTCTTTTCACCACACATTATGATTGAGATTTATTGGAATATGGAGAAAGAAGAAAAAATTTCATGAATTTAATTTGAAGTTTTTGCCTTTTGTTGTCGATTCTAAGATTTATTAAATTTTAGCTTTTGTAACAAAGAATAATCTTTTGTATACAAATATATATAAAATTCATTATTGTCCTTTGATTTGAGAAATTTTATTTTCTTTTTAAAAATTATTACTTGAACTATTTTTAGTCTCAGACATATTTTCATTGCTTTAATAAAAGATTTAATCTATCAAAATAACTAAAAACAATCATCAAGTCACAAAAACCCTAACAAATCAACAAAGAAAATCAGCACAAACACTTTTTTTGATAGTTTTATAGAAAGTTTCTAAAATTAAATCATCACACTGTTTTTGCTACTAAGAGGAGAAACAACTTGATTTCAACAGAAAAATTTGTTTCAAAAGACAAATTTTTTATTTTTCTGTAGAAAATTCTTTACGTTCGCTGCTACAGAATCTTTTCTCCCAATTGACAATGCTCTGTAAATAAAAATTTTCCTGAAATACATCAATGTTAATGAGTAGACTTTTAACTGGCTTTATCGTTGAGAAAATTTTATTTTGCACCTCAATGATGAAAAGATTTAATAAAAATTAAAGAAATAATTTAAGTAAATGAAAAGAGCAAAATGAAATAACTTTGGGTATTTTGGTACAATTTGTGACATTTTGTTATATTTTATTACATTTTTTTTGTACAGTTGTTTCCCCATGAAAAAGAGTTTAGTTAGTAAAAAATTACTAAAGGAACATTATGCATACTTTACAGTGATACTTCCATCACGTGATAAAACTTCCGTTTGAGCGAGTTGAATAAAGTAAACATCTGTGTAAGGACAAGTGTAATGTTTATAAGAACGCATCCTTATACACTTTCATGTGCACAATTATATTTATTAACAATATTTTGAAAATTTTTACTGTCGTCTTGTCATGTAATATATAGCAAGAGAAAATTTTGAATAAAAAATTATTTAGTCTTTGACATTCATTAGAAGCTTATACTGCAAGAGAAATGTCTAAATTATTTTAGTCTAAGAACTTTTAGGTAAAGCAAATCCATCAATTACACTGAATAAATACGTTTCTTCTTGCAAACTTTTCATTCTTTTAGTATAAACCAGAGTCCGAAATTGTTTGTCATTTTAGTTGCAAATAACTCAATTTAACCAAATTTTATTCGATTAAATATTTCAACCAAAAATCAACTAAAATTTAGTTGACTAATATTTCATTTTTAGTCAACTAAATTTTGGTTGTTTTTTGGTTGAAAATTTTAGTCAACTAAATTTTGGTTGATTTTTGATTGGTCAACTAAAACTTGGTTGAAGTTATTTGCGTTAGTTGAAATTTAGTTGAAAAATTCAAGTAAAAATCGATTAACGCAAATAACTTCAACCAAATTTTAGTTGACCAACCAAAAATCAACCAAAATTTAGTTGACTAAAATTTTCAACCAAAAAACAACCAAAATTTAGTTGACTAAAAATAAAATATTAGTCAACTAAATTTTAGTTGATTTTTGGTTGAAATATTTAATCGAATAAAATTTAGTTGCAACTTTAGTTAATCGCAAACAATTTCGGACTCTGGTATAAACCATATAAAAATTAATGAAGCTTCATTTTAAAATTAAATTTTTAATAAAATCATTTCCTAATTAATGAAAATCAACACTATAAAGAACTAAATAATTTAAACTTAAAACAAATTACAAATTGAAAAAAAAAA
>JACWBX010003604.1:42530-53036 GCA_014622435.1 Polypedilum pembai
AAAGCAAATCCATCAATTACACTGAATAAATATGTTTCTTCTTGCAAACTTTTCATTCTTTTAGTATAAACCATATAAAAATTAATGAAGCTTCATTTTAAAATTAAATTTTTAATAAAATCATTTCCTAATTAATGAAAATCAACACTATAAAGAACTAAATAATTTAAACTTAAAACAAATTACAAATTGAAAAAAAAAATTAACTTAAATGATTCTTACGATTAAGTAAGAGGAATGTTATATAAAACAAAATTAAATATTTTTCATGACTTGATTGAAGTGGACTGTTATTGATCTAATAAACTTTTAATTTCTTTTAAAAAAAGAAATAAATTTTGAAATTATCAAGGGGAATTCAATTCATACAAAAGTCAGTCAATCTATCCTATCCTATAGGGCGATGTTGTTTGTTGCAAGTAGGGTACACAAATGAGGGAAAAATGAAATTTCACAAAAATTGCTTCAAAGAGAAACACGTAACTACTAAGACAACATAAAATTAAAACATTTTCCAAAATTCATCACAAAATATTGTATGAGAATTATAAAAATAAAAAGATTTAATGTATAACAATGAAAATAACCTTGGTCGATGATTTTTTCAATGCCGCACAAAAACCAATGACACTAATAGGTGAACATGAAATTATGAATAAATTAACACACTTTATTCTTATAAATTCATTCTCCGCCTGCAAAGCGATCGTAGCGCGCTTTTTTTGTGTTATAAAATTCATCGGTTACACGAACCCTACCTTGAAGTCTCTTTTTCTCTACACACGACGAGTTTCATTTCACGAGGACAGCCTCTAAAAATTTTTTTCTCTCTTTCTCACTTAAATGAGCAAATGGGAAAAAAAGTCAGTGGAGTTGACGTAGCACAGACATTGTTGCCGTTCTCTGCTTTGCGACTTTAACGACATCGGCAGAAGTTTGAATTGCAGGAGGAAAAATTTTGTAGTTACTTATATTAGGAGAGCAGAGACAATTGCAGTCTGTTTTCAGTCTTTTGCTTTCTTATTTCTTCAGAAATTTTTCTTTTTTTACCGCCATTCACTCGCCAAACACTGCTCAATATACAAAGAATTTTCTCCTCTCAATGGATTTTCATATTTTTCTTTTTCATTTCGGAAAAATCCGCGAGATACAAACTATAGAAAAATTCTCGCTGTATATGTATTTTTTTTTTTTCATAATAAAAAGAAATCGTAGTGAAAATGCGTTCATCATAGATTCAAAATTGCTTCCTAGATGTTATGTGAAAAATTGGAAAATGTATTTTCCACCTAAATATATTTCAGATACCAGAGGACAAGAAGCACATGGACGTGTCGGGAATTTTCCTCTGTCTGTTTGTCTGACGAGGGCGTTCGAGAGGGAAATCCATAAGGTGGTTGCACGACTGCTCACTTTTCGATTTTATAAATAGACAACACGAAATGAAAACACGAGTGAGTTCTTTTTTTATAATTTTCAATGTAAATGATGGTTGGGAATTAATTCAGTTATTTACTTTTGAATTCTATAAGAAAGAAATTTTAAATGCTTGTTTTTATTAATTTTATCTTTTAACTTTTACAAAAGCAGATAACAAGGAAGAACAACTCTAACAAAAGCTATCAAATAAAAAATGTTTATAAGTTTCATACAAAATTTCTAAGTATCAATTTTTACTTTGTTTTTTTGCCATAAAAATTTGATTCCAATTGGCAGAGAAAATTAATTTGATAAAGAAAGAAAATTGAGAATTTTAAAATATTTTTACACAAGTTTTTAGTGACAAAAGCATTTTAAACTGCAATAATTGTATTCAATACAAAAACATTTAGAAATGAAATTTTGTTGTCTAAATTGAATGCTTATCAATTTCGTTTTGCGATTTTGCTTTTATATTCAAATTCTTGACTGACCTAATAGACACAATCTAAAATATGCCGCTTTTGTTCAATAAATATGATGTTTGCGGTAAGCGAACAAATCAGAGCAAAAAGTACGTCCCTATTAAGTGTGTTATATTTGTTCAAAGGGTAAAAAATTGTAGAAAAATTTTAATTTCAATCATACGAAAATGTTTCAATTGTGTTCATATAAATAATTTTTATTAACTTTTGTATAATCTTAAAACATTTCTTTTTCCATAGGTTTTTGTTATTAACCAAGTTTCTTTTAGACAATTCAGTCGAATTTGAAATAAATATCGAAAATCTCGAACTGAATACATTTAATTTCTTCATTTTAGATTTTTATTGAAAATAAAAACCTTCAAATCAAAAGTTTAAAACTCTTGAAAACAGAGCTATTACAGGCATTGCCTAGTTTGATAAATTTCTCAAAATCAAAACTTAATAATTTGAAAATTCTTTTGCTGCTGATTTTATAGATTTCTACGAAAAAATTAATGGAAAAATTACTTAAAAATAAAAGACATTCTTTAATTTTTAAAACTTAAATTTTGAAATATTTACCAAATCGGCCATAACCAACGAGTCTTTCTCTGTTTTTAAAATTTGTTTATTGTTGAAAAAATGAATTTAAGAATTGTAAGCGAATGATTGAATTATTGTTACAAAAGCAATATTCGCATCGGTGGGGTTCTGGTTTTTTTATTGAAATACAATAAAATTAAGTCTATAAAAAATCGCTCTGAGTGTGTCTTTAAATAACTTTTCATTTCTTTGAATTTTCTTTTACTATAGCGGTACTGACGTTTGTTCAGTTAATCGTATAGCATACAAATTTTGAAAAATTTAACCGATAATATTTCTACTGTACATCCAAGGTTCTAATTGAGTGTAAAATACATACAGTAAGACTTTAAACATCAAATCAAGCGATTTCTTATAGAATTTAATTTTGTTTATAAATTTATTTAATTTTTATTACACCGCATTTTCACAATCAAAAATTTAAATTTAAAATTTCCGTTAAATTAAAAAACAAGTAATTTCTTTTCTGTAAATCAAAATAAAAATTTCTCTTCTGTTTATTATAAAATACTATTTTTTTTGTGTTTATTGAAATATACTTAGGGAGGATAATGCACGTGATGATAACAGACCGCCTGATATATATATTGTATGTGCGTGTTTATAACAGAGCGCATGTGCCATCTCATTTGGGATTTATTTATAACATATACACACACAAAGCAGCAGAACTGTGTCATTAACTCTAAAAATAACTACCCCTCGCATTGCATTCGGGTTATGATAATGTTATGTTCATGTACAAGTGTATATGGCACTGGATGTGAGGAGGAGGGAAAAGAGCTCAGCAATGCAGTTGAAGGAAAATCTAAATTAACATGCGAGGACTCATGATGCGTTGGTAGAAATCAGCGGAAAGCTATTCAAATTATTGGTGAAAATCATCCGTGAAAAGCAGCAGCAATTTTCCTTAAACCACGCCGCACAAATAGCAACAGCAAAGAGTAAGAAAATTCGTTTTTGTTGTTGTGCGTCAAAATCCAATAAGGAACTTTTCCCTGCCTCTTTAAGAAGAAAACTCTCACAAGTGGCGAGTATTTCACCCAGCAGAGGGAGTGAAAAATCAGGGAGGAAAATGAAAATTTCCCAAAACAATGAATACCAGGCGATACTATAAGATTTACCAGAAATTCAGCAATAGCATTAAAAACTAACTAGACAACAAAAAAACCTTTTTTGATTCATCGATTGCACTGCATGTGACTGTAATATATTTTTTCGTTTGTCAAAACCATATGTTAACATAAATAAAAGTTCAATGACCTTAAAATATAGATTCATTGCTCTTCTCTTTCTATGTTTGTATGAAAGAGATAGCATGAACAAGAGAACGAAAGAGAAAGAGAGAGAAAAAAAAGAGAGAAGTTTAGAGCTGTGCTTGTATGTTATGTTATACTATTAAACCAACTTTTTGAAATGGGATGCTTCAAAAAATTGAAATTTTCTTTATGGGAACGTATTGAAATGAAAAAAAAAGTTGCGGATCACGCCCACCCAAATAAAGTATCTCCTATGGATCGGACCGACCTCATGAGTTGATGATGAAGCTAATGCATGTCATTAGAAAATTTTGAATTTAAAATTAAAATTGAAATTTATAAAATTAAATTAAATTAAACAACGATCAATTGAAAATGTAAGAAAGGAGGGAACAAGCAAAAGCAAAAGAATCAAAATAAAAAAGTTGGTCAAGGTTCAGTGAACTCAAATTGTGTGAATGGTGGAGCTTAGCATATGATTAAAAACATCATCATTCACTGCATGATAACGCACAAATTGCCATTGGACATGCACGCAATATGTTGCGCACTTTCTGTGCATTTTTATGTCTCGCCTGATAAAAATTAAGACACACACTCGACTGAGGATGATCTTTAATTTTATTGTTGACTACTCCTTCCCGAAAAAAAACAAAATGTTTATTGACATGCAATAAAATTAGCAAAATAAAACCATACACAATACAACACACCCCTCAAGACATGCAAATTAATTAGATTTAATGACCAACCGCTTTTTAAAATTTTCTTTACTACACGCCTGTATATGATTAAATAAAATAATTTTGCTAGTTCTGTTTTTATTTAAAATTATTTTCTGAACTAGGCGAAGACTTCATTCAGCCAAAGAACTGCTCAACATCTTACGTAGAAACTGTCTTTTTTGGGCGAGAACAAAAAGCAAAACAAGTTATCTATTTATGGTCAAAAACTAAAACTAATTTCCCTTCCTACTTTTGATAACTTTTATAGTGATAATTTTTATAATATTTGATTTTGTGTGCGTAAGCTTTGATGTTGTACATTAATTGGATCGCTTTACAAGCCGCCCCTTTTGTGTTTTTTGTTACTGAAGAGGAAGGAAAGAAAGGGAGTTGAAAATTTTCAAACGCTGTTGCTGTTGTTGAGTGAGTGAAGAAAAAAGTAAAAAGGAGGAAAAATTTTTAGAATACGCGAAAAAAGCGAGAGTGAAAGGGAAAAAAATTTATGTTGTGAGCTAGGAAGTATGAGTAAAAGGTAGCTGTATTTAAAAAGAATTTTCGTAAAGAAATGTTTGATGAAATTTTTATACTAGGAGAAAATTAGCCGAGAGGATGACAGCTTCAATGAAAAAATTTTTATTTTTCTTAATATTTTGTAATTTTTTTAAATTCAAAGAAAAATATTCAACTTCACCATTTATTTTTATTAACAAACAGAAAATTTTTTACCAGAGTTGTTATTGCGATTTTTAGAAGAATAAAAATTCATAGTTATGCACAGACTCAGCCAAAATTTATCAACATGTCTTGTTTTAAAGCTATTGATTGGTAGAATAGTTCACAAAAGAAATTTTGACAAATAAATGTTTCTACAAAAAGTTAGAACGAATCGGCAAGAAAATCGGCAAAATTTCGCCGATTCAGCAGAAGCAACTCTAATTTTTATAATCCTAAAATTTTCATTACGTTTTAAATTTTGATTGCGCTTTTTCTTAAAAATGATTTAAAACTTTTTCTCCTTTTTAGCCTGAAGCAATGAAAAACGTCTCTTTAGATGTTTGTTAATTTGATTTCTACTGATTTTGATAAAAATTGTTAAGCAAATAGCGAGATTTTATGAAATTTTTTTCAATTTTCATTTTTGTTGACATGTTCAATTTGAAAAAATTTGGAATCTGTCATAGTTGCTTGTAATTTCTCAAAATCTTTTAAAAATTATCTTTTGAAATTTCTGAAATTTATTTTTTATTTCGAAAAAAAAAAAAATTCTTTCGCAAAAGCTGTCACCCCTTCAAAAGTAATGCAAAAGTTTTAAATGTTTTAAATGAACGGTATAAATCTTATAAAATGTTTGTTATAAACAAATAAAGATTTTTTTAAATTTTCAAATATTTTTTAAGTTCATAAAATTGCTAAAAAACATTTTTAAAAATATTCTAATGTTGCCCGCTTTAAGACCTCTCAGCCAGTTGGGGCGAAATAAAATAATTCAATTCAATTCATATTCATACAAAAACTCCATTCATTGAATGTTCAACTCACATATAAAATATTTCATATAGCAAATAACCTTTAGTCTATTCATTCTTTAACATATCATAGCTTCACCATACAAAATTCAATTTCAAAGCAAATGAAAATTATTTATTTCTATCCTTCAATATATACACCCAATATCAAAACCCTACCCGAGTTTTCATAATAACAGCTGATGGGAAGGAAAAGTTTTTCCTTCTTCTTTTATCTATTTCTCCTCTGTCTTCAAGTGCTTGGCGACTGAATCAAAATAGGCTGAATGTTTTGGAACATCCCACAAAATATTATTTTTGTGTGCTATTAAAATTTGTGACAATTTGTTGTAAAAAATTTTTTGTAAAATAATTTTCTGCCTTTTTCACAGAAAGATAAAATTTCTAAAGCAAGGGAGAGGCAAAAGAAAACTTTCCTTTTCCTTTTTGCCACGGCCCTCTCAATCATTCTTAGAAGAGAACAACAACAAGGAACTCACACACACACAGCACCTCCTCCTATCATACTCTGCTATCAAAAAGAGGACGACGCGACAGCTAAAATTAGCCAAACATTCCTTCTTCCCTAATACCGCGATATTATTTAAAATGTACCTCAAATTATTTTAATTCATTAGAATATGATTTTTTACACTATACAGTAAAATAGTTCCTTATGCGATTTTTTTTTCTTTCTCGCTCTTTCTCTCTCTTTTAATGTAAGAAAGAAAAATTTTTCTCAACAATTTTTTTTTGTGTGTTGCGAGTGAACAGAAAAAAAAATAGAAGGGAGAGCGCGGCACAGAGTAAGAATTTATGTTTGCTTGTTACACCCAAATTTGAAAATGACTGACAATAAGATTTTGACTGAGAGATGTCATAGAATTTGACATGAAAAGGCAGTAGAATGTCAGACGACCATCGGTTGTCGATGGTGGCAGCAAAAAAAATAAACATAAACAAGTGAGTGTTGAAAGTTGAGAGGATGAAGGTCATGCCATGCCTTGATAACAGTCAGAAACTCCCACCTTATACGCGCAAAACATAGAGAGTAGAAAAACTGACTTTAGAAGCAGTAGCAAGCTAAGTGAGTGAGAGAAATGCAAATTTTTTTGGGAAATTTTCGTTCAGTTCAATGTATGAGGAAGCAAGGAATTGGCGCATAGTTAGATAATTCTTGTAATAAAAAAGAAAAGAACGCCTCTCTACCATATCCAGTTCTAATAGAATCAAAAAATTTCTTTATCATTAATATTCAACTTTTTCTATTTTATATTTTTTTTGAGAGTGTGTCTGTAGTGTTTAATTATCATCAAATGTCGTTTGCTAGTTCTTTGTTTATCACCGCCTCTATTTTTGTTTTCTACCGACTGCCTCTTTGTTTTTTTTTATCAATATTTAATTATGAGAATTTTTATACAAATTATTTTATGTTTTTTTAATAAAGGTTAAAAAAAATTTAAATTTTGAGATTCTTGAAATTTTTTAAAAATCTTCTAGTTTCTTTCTTTTATTTTGTATCATCAATTTTGTATTTATTTAATATTTTGCTATTGATTTTTATTGAATTATCTACAATTCAGAAGATTTTGTTCATTTCATAATTTTATTTGAACTTCGCTATTTTTCATTATTTTTAAATTTATTTAAGAAATTTTAAATTAAGTATTTGGATTATTCAGTTTTTGTTATATTTTATATTTTAAATTCTTTTTAGCGTTCATAATTTTATGAATTTCAACTTCAAACTTCTTTAGACATTTTCATCATTTTAGAAAATTTTAAAACTTTTCTTCCTTCTATTTATTCTATTATAATTTACAACAAAAGTCAAATATAATATTTTTAACAACAGGAAAATCTCTATCAAAATATTTAATAAAATAATTTAAAAAAATCATAAAATTTACAAAAATTCTGACATTCGAAATAAAACAAATTAACTAAAATAAATGCTTTCTTTTTCAAGAAAATGATATTAATTAAATACAAAATTTTTGAATTTAAATATTTACTGTTTTCGCTATTTTGAGTTGATATTCCTTGCTTATTAAACTATTTTCTAATTTTTCTATTTTTCAAATGCATTTTAAATACTTAATGAAAAAATAAAATTTTTATAATCAAATTACTATCAATTTATATTAAATTTTATTAAATTTCTAAGTTTTTCAAACATTTCAAATAATTTTTATGAATTTATTTTTATTTCTAAAAAAGTTGATGTAATTTTTTATTTATTAAGTAATAAACTTTTATTATTAGCTTGCTTTCATAACTTCACTATCTTTCTATGATAAACAACAAAAGATTTACATAAAAAGTAAATTTTCTTTCTTATCCATTCAAAGTCTTTAACTCTCTCATACACAAGCGTGATCAGCTAAAAAATCTTGATTTTTGCAATATGAAAAGTGAGCAAAAAAAATTGCAACTACAAAAACTTTTAGCTCTACATGTTCATGTTTGCCTGGTAATTTAGATTTCAAAATTTTATGAATTTTGAGTGTGACTGGACTGAAATGTTTTATTGGTGCTACTTGTACCCATCTGAGAATTTCCAACTTCTCTATTTCGTTAGAGGATGGCACTGCCAGTCGTTCCCATAACACTAAAATTTTTCCCATGAAAAAATTACTCTTTCTCTCTTTTTTTCGTCACACGGTCGCAATCATAAACAGTAGTGGGAAATAAAAGCTGGGAAAATTTGTGTTAAGCTAAAATTTTTATATTTAAATTACTAGGCAAACATAAATGTCAGGAGCTGTTAATTTTTTTTATTTTATTGTTTTTCTCTTTCTCTTGTGAGTAGCTTAGAAAAGGTTTAAATACAAAATTTTATGTTAATTTATAAAATAATTTTGATCTTTTTAAAACTGCATTTTTTAAATATTTTACGAAATAAATTCCTCAAATTCCATTCCAAATTCCCAACACACAATGGAAAATATGTGAAAAATTCCCACTTGGTTTTCTGCTTTCCTAAACAAACAATTTGCTGAAATTTTCTACATAAAGGTAGCTAGGAAATGCAATGCAAGTTAGCGGTGGGCGATTTACGCGTCAAATGAGGAAAAGGAGGAAGAAATTATCACAAAACCACGCCTTTACAATATAAAAGCGCGCCGCACACTATAATTTATCGCTATAAACGAGAAGAAGGCGCTGCTTTGTGCGTGCTGAGATTTTATTTTTGTCAAAAATATTTTTCTATTGCATGACATTTTTAATCTTTTTTCTTTATCGAATCCTTTTTTATTTTTTAAGTTTAAAACTTTCAAACTGCATAAATAATGCAAAACTTCAACACAAATGTGCATTCACTGCTGCTCGCTTGTTGAACCAAACAGATATAAAAACAAAAACAAAATGCTACTTACGAAAAATGAATTCATTTTTTTTTCTTCTCTTTTGTTATATACGAGAGTAAAGAAGAGAGTGAAAATCATTTGTCTTTTTATGGAATTCTTTTTTTATTATTTCCTATTAATCTTTTTTTTACAATTTGCTTGAAGTTTTTAACGAGATTTTTTTTTCTTCTTTCTTACACACTTGTTTGAGTAGAATAATAAAAACTTTATCAATGTGAATGAGTAGAAAATATTTTTTTGAAAATGTGAGTAGATTTAAAATAAGTAAGTTTAAATTGAGTAGTTTAGGCATTATTTTGATGCTTTGAGGGCAATTTTTAGCTAATAATTTAGAAATAAATTAACAAGCTTACAGACATTTAAAAATTACTTTATTTTTACTTTTAACTTGTTTTTTTTTTATTTTGTTTTATTGATCAGATTTTCTTATTTAAACTGAAATTGAAGTGAAAAATTACAAAATAAAATGATTGAAAAAGGATTTTTATTTCAAATTTATTTAATTTAATTTAATTTTAGACAATTTGAATTTTCCACTGTAGTCAATGGCTACTTTTAGCCAAAATTTACTGTATAGAGCAGCCAAAAGCTACAAAGTACATTTTACCTTCACAACTCTGAGTAAAATTTTATAAATAACGAAATTTGAAAATTTGATTTTTGTATAATTTGTCTACTTTTATACTGCTTTAAAATAATAAACTGGAAGCAATTTTTAAGATGTGAAAATTAAGAAATTTAAGAAATAATTGGAGAAATTTGCAAATATTACTGACACTTTTTTCAGAGATAAATTGATATTTGAGAGATAATTCAAATAAACAGAAATATTCAAAGATAATTAGAGGTTTAAGAGATATTTTTTCAAAGATAATTTTTGAATATCCGAATAGTTTCTACTAGAGCTGTAAAAGTAGAATCTACTTTGTAGCTTTTGGCTACTTTCTACAGTAAGTTTTGGCTACAGTACAAATGGTTACAATAGATTTTGGCTACTGGCAGATTAAAAACTCTGATTTCTACACCTTGTCAATTTTAAAATTATTTAAAAAGATATTTCAACAATAAACAGAAGTTGTTTTTCAATATTCAAAATTATAAGCAAGGCACAAGAACTTCCGTAAAACGTTTCAAAAAGCTGCAAAAAGTGGCAAAAA
>JACWBX010003606.1:0-10496 GCA_014622435.1 Polypedilum pembai
ACGACAAAAAACCGCAACAAAAATGGAGACCGTTTTTCTAATATTTCGGTCAAAAACATTGAAAAAGAAATTTGTTTTACAAAAACACGCTAACCCCAAAAACTTCAACCCTCAAAACAGGCACTAGACTTCAATTGATCTAAAAACTGATTTCCGACAAAATTTTGACATAATTCGTAGATACTTTTTAAATGTTTACATGTTGAATAATTACAAGATTCAATAAGGTCTCCGTTTAAAAATATGTGAAGTACGACAGAGATCACCCAATATCACCTACTCTTACAATCACTGAAATTTAAAAACGACAAAATTAACTTTTTATATAATTTAATTTGACATAATTTAAGAAACATTTATGCCAAATTTCAACATTATTGGAGTAAATTTAGTCTCCGTCTCTGCCCTACTTCACATTTTTTCTAAAATACAATAACACGCTAACCCCAAAAACTTCGACTGGCCTAAACTGGCACTTGGTCTCAACTAATCCGAAAACTAATTTACGACAAAATTTCGACATAATTCATAGATGTTTTTTAAGTATTTACTTGTTATTACTTGTTAAGAATTACTTAGGTCTCCGCCTAAAATTTGTGAAGTACGGCGGAGATCAGCCAATATCACCCACTATCGAGAACTCGACAACCAGAGGTCGACAAAAAAAACTTTTTATGCAGTTTAATTCGACATAATTATCGACAAAATTGTGCCAAATTTCAGCCCGATCGGAGACATAGTACTCTCCGCCGTACTTCACGCACACGAAAATTGAGTTAAAAATTTCTCAGTTAAGAATAGTCAAAAATTGAAATTTCAACACTTGACCTAAAATTGATTTTTTTGCATAAAATTGGGTCAGAGAATACGAAAAACGCAAAAAAATTTCAATTTTTTTCCATTTTGATGTCGCTAGTCACGTTTACTTAAAATTTAGTTTTTGGTGCCTAAGTGATTCGAAAATGGAAAAAATTTGAAATTTTTTTGCGTTTTTCGTATTCTCTGACCCAATTTTATGTAAAAAAGTCAATTTTAGGTCAAGTGTTTAAATTTCAATTTTTGACTATTCTTAACTGAGCAATTTTTAACTCAATTTTCGACTTTCACAGATGCAGTTTAATTCGACATAATTGTCGACAAAATTGTGCCAAATTTCAGCCCGATCGGAGACATTTTGCTCTCCGTCTCCGCCGTACTTCACACACACTCAATTTTCGACTTTCACAGACTCTAATTCAAAAGTTTGATACCAAACATGAATAAAATTGTTTATTTTTTTATAGTTTACAATAATACTTATCAAACAAGACCAAATTTAGCTCAATCGAGCAAGAATTGGCTGAGTTAGAGGTCATAGAAGCAAGTCATATGTCATTTTAAAACTAAAAAATCATGTTATTGGTTCTAAAATTCTTATTTTTCATTTAAATATTATGTATGTTATATCAAAATGTAGATAATTTTATAACAAATAAGATTTTATACAGTTCATAATAGAAAACTTTTGAAAATTACTGATTTGGGCCGATTTTCTAAACATTGTAAACCATTCTCAATTTAAAAATGATTGAAAAAACCCTAAATACGCTGTAGAAATTTTCAATCTTTTGGCCTTATTTTGTAGGTATTTAAATGAGCTTTGAAATACAAAAGAAATTTTGAACCGAGCTCATATAAAATTATTTGCTACAGATAATTGAAGTCAAAAAAATCGAAAAATTCGAAAAATTGACCTTTCTCACAATATTCTTTAACTCATAACTTTGAAATGGCTTGCTTTAAAAATAAAAGCCGAATATTGTTTTTAGAATCTGTAAGAGCTTTCAAATGCCGCAATTCGCATGGAAAAAATCTTTTTCTTTAACGAACTAGAGCGAAGTAAAGGCAATTTTTTGAGTAAAAATAGAGGTTTTGATGTATTTTCAAGCATCTACTGGTCACATGTCATGACAAAATATCGCATATTATACATCAAAATTTGCGTATTACAAATTTCTAACATTTAAAACAAATTTGAGATCAATTGGTTAAGTATTTACTGGATTAGAGCTATTTAAGTGAAGCCATTAATCTTAAAAATTTTACCCTTAGCTCAAACACTAAAATAGCGATTTCTCGAGAACGGTAGCACCTAAAATTATGATTTTACCCATTTTAGGTCCGTCTAATTGTATTCTAAAAGATAAAATAATAAAAATAATTTCCGGACAAAATTTTCAATTTCAGCCCATACTCGAGTGCATTTATTTCGATATCATCATGTGCGACAATAAAGGTGATGGCAGGATTAGAAAAGAATAAGTATTATATTACGTATCTTGTGAGCTAAAAATAGCTTCGTTTGCGAAAAAAATATAAATCCTGATTCAAGTTTATTCACCTGTAATTAATTGATATCAATTATTTCATTTTATTTTCTTTTGATTTTTTTTCATTTAAAGCTCTCCTAATAAAACACCAGGCATTGGCACACGTTGATCTTTGTTTGACCTTTCTTGCTCTTTTTTTGTGTGTCCACACCTGGATAAAAATTCAACTTTTTAAACTCAAAGCTTTCATTTATTTAATGAGATGATTGCAATTTAAAAAGCTTTATAATATTAAGTACAAGCTTTAAATACCTTTATCAAGCTTTTTTTATAAACATTAATTTTTTTATGGTAAATTTTAAAGCTTGAAAATTCAAGTTCAAAAATAATTGAATCGAAATTTTATTTTCAAGAGCATTTTTAGAAAGAGAAAGCGGAAATGTCTTTTTTTTTCTTTTTGAACTAGCATTGAAAATGAAAATATAAAATTTAATTTCTAGAATTTTTCATGACTTTAGGCAATCTCTTTTTAATTTTTTCAAAATAATTCATTGACCTATCAAGATGTTGTTGTTTGAGGTTAAAATTTATTAGCAATAAGATGTGCAAAAAATTAGTGATTAAAATTTTCTTCTTTTATTGCTTTAGTTGTATAAAGGTGCTCTTGTTGAGCTTTTGTTGAAATTTTAACTTTTAAATTTATTTGAATGTTATATTTGTAATAGCTTTTCAATAATTTAAAAACATTATTTATCAAAATATTTTCACTCAAAATTCAATATTTTTGCATTAAAAATGAAAGACATTAACAAAAGAATTTCATTCATATGGACTAAAAATCAAATAATGAGAGATAATCTCCTCCACATAAACAAATACAAAGAAAAAATCATATTGAACCGTGACATTTAGGCTTCTTTTTACGGAGAGATTCCATTGTGTTTCCCATCTATTCATTGACTAAATATCTCCACAAACAATTGCAATGATGCATACTCGAATGTCAGTGACCCAATTCAGTTAAAGCGTGAGTAGGATCATAGAAACATTTTAAAAAGCGTTAGGGCTAACACTTACCGAAACTCATACGCATAATAATTACGCTCAGTCAATTTTACTCTCAATACATCCCCACCTTCTGCAAGATTTCATTGTCAGCACTGCAACATATTGCTTATATCTCAATCAACAATTTTTACTTTAACTCTAGTTCAATTCAGTTTCAAATTGACTTCTAAACATTAAACACTCAAATCAATTTAAGGCAAAAATTGAAAAACTTACGCAAATTTTTTTTCATCTCAAGTGTTGTCAATTGAAAATTAAAACAAATATTTTGTTTAAAACTGCGAAACTTTTACTTTTTATCTCTACAATTTTTTTTGGTTAGTTGTTAATTGTCATGCGAGTGGAACGGTAACGTAAACTTGAAAAGGATGACAACGATAAGTGAATTTTATCAAAATATTGTGAATTTTTGGTATGACTATGGCGATCCAAGAGCTCAAAATTTCCTTTTTGTGCGCACTCCAATTCCAATTTTGGTTACTATTTTTGCATATATTGTGATTTGTAAGGTAAAAGTGAAATGAAAATTTCGTGAAAAAGCGAAAAAATTAAAATTTGCTTCAATTGTGCAGATAATTTTACCGAAGTGCTTTAAAGATACAAAATATCCATGTGCAAGATATATTTTAATAGTCACATACATAATTCAACTTGGCAACTGTTTTTTCACATTCTATGGACTCTATCTGATGATTTTGACTAATTTTAATCCAAGGTAAATAAGTTTATTGAATATGGCATCAATTGAGATAAAAACTAAAATTGCAACTAATCATAAAGAAAATTTAAAAGAAAAAAACAGTTGAAAAAGACAAATATACTACATAGTTTAATTTTGCAATAGAAAATTTAAAAAAATCTATCTATATTTTGTAAAAAAAAATACAGATTTTTGTAGAAAAACATTAAAAAGTCGTAGTATCTATCATATAACTGCAAGAGTAAGCAAAAACATAAAATAGTAAATGTAATTTTTTGAAATACAAATAGAATTCAATGAAAGTTTTGATTAATTTTCGAGCTATTCATAAAATTTATTTCTTTTAAAAATCGTAATAGTTACCGATTATTTTGGAAAATTTCACAATAAGCTTAAAAGCTATTGATTAGTGAGGAATCAATCAAAATATTTAAGATCTTTATATTGTTAGGATTATTAAAAAAATTAAGTTTTGAATTAAAATAAAAAATTTAGTTTAAAACTTTTTCGTGAAATATTCTGACAGAATTTTTGTTACAAAACAACTTTTACCTACTTTAACCTTTAAATCATAAAATAAATTCGCTTCAATCAATTTATGTCAATTTTTTTATAACTTTGAAAATAGAGTTCGCAACAATAATGCGCATAGTTCTTCTTAAATACATGATTATAAACTCGTTTTTTAAATAATAAAAATTTTATTCAGAGAGAGGAGTTCATTGATTAAATAAGAAAATTTAAAATTATTTAAGACAAATTTCATGTAAAAATTTTGTTATATTATTCAAAGAAAAGTTAAGAGATTTCCCTTTCTACCTTTTTTAAGCCAAAATTAGTTAAAATATTTCATTTCAATGTACAAAAATTATTTTAAAAAAAACAAAAATAAATACAAAAATGGAAAAGAAAAGTTCAATGACCTCATTAAACTTAACTTAGTTTCAACTTAAACACCTCAAATCTCAACACCTTTTAAAAGATCTTTTCATCACTTAAAACACAATTGAGATGCAAAAAGCAAGCCACTTTAGTCACACATGATTAATTATGAATGATTGGCCGTGAGATATTTAGGTTATTATCGGGGCATTGCCAAAATAAACCCAATAAAGCACCAGCAGAGCTATCAACTCATATTGAGTTACGAAAACAAAACAAAAATTTTTTGTTAAAGATGTTTTCTAAATTTGTTGGCATTAAAGCAGCACATTCAAGTGCATTAGCCTCAATAATCTGCCTTAAAATTGTTTTGAAGGCCAATAATGCTTTGGCAAGGTTTTTTTGAAAAAGTCTTAAAATTAATCAAATGCAATGTGTAAATTTAAATATTAAGCGAGTTAATTTTATTAAATTGTAGCATAACTGTGTAAATATAATCATGCTAGAAAATTAAACTGTCAATTGTGAAATCATAAAATTAAATTTCAACGCTATTAATCACAATCAAACAATTTTCAACACATTTTTCTTTATTTATATGCGCTTTATTGCATTATTTATTAAGTGAATTTAATTGATCAAAATAAAAAAAATAAATTTCTCTGTCAAGAATGACAAATATTTTAAAAATTTTTAGAAAAGTTCTTAAAGTTTAAAATTACATGATTGCGCTAAATCATTTTTTTTTTCTTTTACAGATGTGAACCAATCATGCCAGAGTTTGATGGATTACATTACGAAGTGAGTTCAAAATTAAAAAAAATAAATAATGAAAGATTTTTAAATTAATTCTTTAATTTTAGATTGCAGTTATCACTTATATTTGGCTTTGCCTCAAAAACTTCGAAATGGTTGAATCTTTTCTAGTTTATTTCCTCTATGGTGTTGTGCCTAATTTTATTTTTATTCATCATATTCTGTTGCCACTGTAAGATTTTATAAACTGTTGACTTAAAATTCTCGCGTTTTGTGTTTATACTTATAAAATTTAATTTTGAAAATTTCTATTTCTTTATCCTTTAGAGTTCTTACAGTTTTGATTCATTTCTATATGGGTAAATTAATTTTTGAAAAATATCTTAATAAAATCATTTAAGTTTTATTTGTTTATTTCAGGTGGATCACCAATGGTGTTTGGAATTTTTCACAGTGTTGATCATAGCTTCAACTACATTTTTATCGCTCTTAGAATGTATTCAGATGAATATAGAAAGAGATCAGACAGTTGGTTCAAAAAATATCAATTTTTATCATCTGTAAGTATTGAAGATTGGAAGTTAAAAATAATTGATTTAAAAATTTCACAAATTGATACAAAATTTTATTAAACGGTTTTTTTAAAATTAAAATTTGAAAATTCTTCTTAAAATTTTCTCTTTAGGTTCTTTCAATGATTGCCTGTCTAATTTTCTTTCTTCAATTGGTAATTTTTACAATTCATTTATTTTTATTATAAATTTTATCATGAAATTAAATTCAAAAATAGCAAAATCGTGAAGATTGTGACTACGAAGTATTCAAATATGTGTCATCGACAGTTCTCTTCATATTTCTCATACTCACAATTTATTATCGTGCTGCTAATTTCATTAATCATAGAAAAAAATCAATGTCCAAGAAGGAAGAACTATACGTGAAAGTACCAAAAGCTGCAATGATGTTCGATCCAACTTAAGACATTTAATGTCTTTATTTTGTGAAGATTTTAATGAATATGAAAGTAAAAATATTAATTTACCAAAGGAAATTTTTGTTTCATTTCTTTATGTTATAATTTTAATGATCTTAGAATCTTTTAAGTCCACAAAAGAAGTTTCGATTCGAAAATGAAATTTTTTGGTTTTACAGAAAAAATTTGAATTTTAAAAATGTTTACCGGCTTTTTTGAAGGTCAATCACACAGTCAACAACAAAATTTTTATCTTTTTCTCTCTTTTTTTTTTTGTTCGCAAAACTTTTGTGACTTTTAAAGCCAATGATGACAATGTAAAAGTTGGAATAAAATTTTATGAATTCTAGCAAATTTTATCAAAAAAATTGCAACTCATGACTGAGTTTAAGGCGTAATAGTCAAAAAAGTAAGGAGTCAAAAATACCATAAATTTATGAACGTATGTTTATGGATATGCAAAAAAGAACAAGTTTTTATTTTATTTTCTTATTTTAGACTGAGATTTATTATTGATTTTTATTTGGAAATTCATGAAATAAAGTTTTTTTCCGTAATCTAATTTTATGAACTAAAAAATAAGAAAAAATTTTCAAATTTTACTAAGAAATAAAAATATTTGAAAAATTTAGACAAAATTATATTTTATGATTAAAAATTTTTTTAAATTCTATATAAAATTAATTTAAATAAAATAAAAATCTTTATTTTATTTTTAAGGCAGAAAAGATAAACTTCTAAAAATAACAAGAAGCAACACCTTTATAATCACGACCATTTCTGAGAAAGTTGTAAAAATACAAAAATATTTCTTGCGTTTTTTCCGGTTTTCCCTTGACCAGATTCTTTATCTGAATTTAGCTTTTTTGCTTCGTCATGCTTACTTATTTCTGAATGAGGCAGTTTACGTTGTTCTTAGATTTCTCTCACAATTGATATGCGTTGGTGTTAAAAGAAAAAGGAAAATATTTAAAAATTGCTATGTCATGATTTTTAAGCAATCATTTTTACATGATTAACATTTTATAAAATTTAAATGTAAATTCTATTAAATTGATTCATTAATTTTACTGTGTAAGAATATTTTTGATATAAAATTTCAACTGAACTTAATGTTTTATCGTCAAAAGTTTCTATCACATTCAAATAATTTCATGAACCAAATTAAATCCAAGCGGTTAGAATTCTTGATAAGCAAAACAGAATAGTCATTGATAAATGTTTTTTGTATGAAAAGTAACAAAAATTTTTTTTGCAAATTTTGATAAATTTTTTTGAAAGAGTTTGCACCCCTTGGTTAAGTTTTAACATGAAAAATTAATAATCATAAAGATTTTATGTTATTTTAAATTTACAGAAATTAAACAAACTAAAAATTTTATTCAATTTTGATACTTTTACTTCAATCTGTTTTTGATTTTATATTTATTTAATCATCTGTTAAATTATGTTTTATCATAATGACCAATTAACACCAAGTTGCTTATTAATCCAAATTATAGCTTAGATGTCAATATGTTTTACAAACAAAAGCATCTTTTTTTTAGTGAATGAAAATTTTTACCTTTGTTTAAAAATTCACATGAAAATAATAAGTCTAATAACGAACATCTTTAAGAAGTTTTTAGCATAATAAAGCACCATTAAGAAATTTTTACACAGACTTGTAATACTAAGATAATAAGATAATTTCAACGAAAAAACTTCCGTCAAAAGCACAATAAATTTTTCTTAGTGTTCTTAAGTCAAAGCTGGGATTTTCATTTTAAAAGCTAACTAAGCTAATTTAATTTTAAATACGATTTTTAATTTTATTTTTTAGGTTAATTTTAGTTAATTTAATTAAATGTCCCAGCCTTGTTTTAAATGCATAATTTTTTAGCGCATTTTCCTTCATATAAAGAAAAAATACGCTATTGTCCGCACTTTGTCCGTCCGTCCGTCTGTCTGTCCGTTTGTCCGTCTGTCTCCCTAACTAGTCTTTACCAGAACGGTTTTTCGTGAAAATTTTTGCACTATTCTGTTGTGTCTGGCTATGGGACCGGTGTAACGGAAGATCTTTCCCAAAGTCCATGCCGGTCCATAGTGGTGGGCCAGTATGTGCAGGTCTACCATACACTGGGGTCAAAAATTATTTTTTCTCGGAAATCTTCTTAAAATGTCACAAAATGTCCAAAATATATGTTTCAAGTGAATTTCATGACATCAAGCACAAGGGCATGTTCCAAGTACAAGGACTTAAACTTCGAAAATTTTTAAGTTTTTCAACAGAGTTGATAAAGCAGGTACCTTTCAGCAGTCAACTTAGCAGATCTTTCTAAGCTCAAGCCTTTTGGAAGGCATCTACTTCCTTGGAAGGCAATGCCTGCCAGCAGGCACTGTCTTTTTGGCAGATCGCCTTTTTTGGCAGGCAGGTAGGCAGGCAGATTGGAAAGCAATGCCTGCCGACAGGCAAAACCTTATAGAAGTTCGGAAGGTCGACTTTTGTTAGCGCATTTTTAAAAAAATACGCTATTATGTCCACGATGGCTAACTGTAACAATCATAAATCGATAACGGAAAGTCGTAGAAATGTGATCGAGAGCATTTTGGAAAGGTCTCGACGTGTAGGTGAACCATCAAAAAAGATTTTTTGGAATGCATGCCGGTTTAAGCCGGTGGACCATGATCTTTGGTCAATTTTTTTCGCCTAAAACGTTCAGAATCGTATGAAACGTCAACAAAACATGTTTTAAAATTTTTTCGTAAAACATGGCCTAGGCCATGCATTCCG
Source organism: Polypedilum pembai (assembly GCA_014622435.1). NCBI lineage: Eukaryota > Metazoa > Arthropoda > Insecta > Diptera > Chironomidae > Polypedilum > Polypedilum pembai. The sequence continues at coordinate 9,462 of JACWBX010003606.1, forward strand.
GGCACAAGGACATGAACTTCAAAAATATCAAAATTTTTCAAATATATGAGTATAGCATATCGTTGGAAAGTTTTTGACGCGTAGATCACGATTCCATAAAAGTTTTTCGGGATAATGCTAACCATAGGCCAGTGCATGCCGGTCAATGGTGGTCTGGCATGATGTTGATCAAAACTTCCCAAATGTCATGAAATGCTAAGAAAACATGTCAGAAATGATTTTTGAGACATGAAACTCAAGTGCATGCACCTCAGCCACTATAGCATGTTCTATGAAAATTTTCAAGACATATGAGTATGGCATATCGTTGAATAGATCTTCATGCATAGATTACAGTTACTTCATTGATTTTTGGGTTCATGTCGGTTTATGGCTAAAGTATGTATGGTGGTCCGACATGATGTTCAAAAAATTTCTAAATATCAAGAAATTTCAAGAAAACATATTAAAAGCATTTTTTAAATCCAAATTTATTATTATTCTTACAAACTAAGTTTTGCATCAGTAAACTGATTTTCAACGGGAAAATGCGCATTTAACACGTCTCTGACGGTTAATATTACTGATTTTTTTCTATTTCTTTAGCTAATTTAAAAATTTTAAAAAGTTCTTATTAAATATTATTTTTTGCATTTTTGAAATTTATTTTAAGATTTTATTCAAGTGAAAAAGCGTTTTAACCGTTATTTCTTTTAACTTAAATTGCATGCGTTTTTGTTTTCCTAAAAAACCGTTAACAAATTCATTATAAATATTGTCTAACCGATAAATTTCAGAGTTAACACGGTACGAACTTATTATTATCTGACCACAGTATAAAAAGTAAAATTTGCATAAAAATTACAAGAACGTCTTTAATGACTTGTTCCCTGTCTTTATTATTGTATCATGAATTGGGATGTCGTATCATTGGAATCCTGGCAGAAACGTTGCGAGACAGAACATGTTTCAATCAAGTTTCAATTAAGAAAATCATTTAACTAACTTCAACTATAAAATCTAATAACTCAATGATGATTTTAAAAAAAAAATAGT
>JACWBX010003607.1:3656-21673 GCA_014622435.1 Polypedilum pembai
TTTCTATACAATAATGCGCTAAAAATAAATTTTTCCTCTTTTGTTTTAAGACAATAATATCGAACAACTAAATCTTTTGTTCTATTATGTGTACTATATATTAATATGCAACAATTAAAGAAAACTACCGTCTTCTCTCGATTATAAGAGCCGGCTCTTATATTCGAGAATAAGAGCCTTTTGCTCAGTTTCGTTTTGATTTAGTATGGGAAAAAAATACGTTAAATTTTAAAAATTGGCCTGTTTTTAATATAAGAGCCGGCTCTTATATTCGAGGGAATACGGTAGAAGTATAATCAAAATTTTAAGAAATTTAACGGTTAATTTTCAAAATTTAAAAAACACGTGGAATTTGAAATTTTCTAAAAACAGGAAACGTTGAACATAATAATTAATATGGAAGAAAAATCGCTTAATTTTAGTAATAACATTGATAATCTTGATAATTCTATGTCAAATGATGATAACTTTAAAATTTACATGTAAGTTATTCAAATATCCTTATTATTATTGTATATTTTAAAAATCTTATTTATTCTAATTAATAGCAATATCACACCCACTTACTTGACTCAACAATTTAAACCACCTAGAATTGGTAAGAATCTGCTGGTTTTAGACATCGATCATACCATTTATTACGAAAAAAAATCTACTTCTCGTTCTTGGAGTCCAAGGTATCACATTTCTTATTTCAATATTTAATGTTTCTTATTCTTCATTATCTTCTTAAGACCTTTCTTACACGACTTTTTGAAAGCAGTCAATGAGTTTTATGACATTGTGATTTGGAGCGCTACAGAACGAATTCATTTGATTCGAAAAATGGTGAAAATGAATCTGCACGAAAACATCCGCTATAACATTATGTTCTATCTCGACATTCATATAATGGAAAAAACTGCACCTAATATTGCTGATTCGAATCCTCATCATCTCTTATACAAACCATTGCAAACAATTTGGAGAGCGTTTCCTGAATATTGTAGTAAAAACAGCATTTTGGTTGATGATAACCCACATAACTTTTTTGCAGCCACTCGAAATGGAATAGAAATAAGCAAATACAAGGGTGATGATAGAGATAAAGAGTTGAAATATCTAGAGGCTTATTTGATTGATTTGGCTAAGACAAGCAAAGACTTTACAGAAATTAATCACTCAAAATGGAGAAACAATTTTTTACACAATCCGACTAAAAGTATTAACTAAATATTATTGTAATGAATTTGATGTACCATTAATTAAAAATTAAGAAAATAAAGTTCAATGTAAGTTTTCAAGTGATATATTTTTGTTTTCATCATTTATGCATAATATGGCATTATATTTAACCAATTTGTATGCGAAGATAATTTCATTTTAGCAAGAAATATATGCGACTTACAAAGAATATCTGAAACTGTATAAATGAGAAAAAAAGTCATGAAGCTTTCGTTTTGAATAAGAATGTATGTTGATGTTAAACTTTTATTGATCTCTCAATAAAACCATAATTTTCCACGTTTAACGAAAATTCACCTTGATAGTGATTTGCGATTAGTTTATGCCTTGGTCTTGCGTGGTTTTGCTGATGTTCCTTCTCTGAATCCATTGCGGAACTTACGACGAACAACTTTCAAGTAACGGCAACGGCCTGTACCAGTGGTCTTTCGTCGCTTAGCCTTTACAGACCAGTTGTCTGATTAAAAAAATTGGACACAATAAATTATTATACACATACTGGAACTAGTTTCATTTGTATAGTAATACTTACATGAACGAGTCTTTGCAGCTGGATAGCCACACTGAGCGCATGTAGATTTCTGAATGTGGTATGATGAGCGACCGCAACGACGACAGAGTGTGTGCGTCTTATTACGGCGCTTACCAAAGCTTGATGTACCTTTGGTCTAAAAAATTAAAGTGAGGGAAATTTTTTACATTTACATGACATTATTTAAATTTCAAAATAACTTACCATATTGACAACTTTTTATCTGAAATAGAAAGAAAGTGTATAATTAATTGAATAGTATTTTATGATCACAAGAATTGCAAAAATGTTGATGTATTTTTGTTTGTACAATATTTTAGGTTAAATCGACACAAGGAAAATTTATTTTATCCTTTTCTTGCTTTTTCATTAGTTTTAAGAGTACTTTTGAGCTTTCCCACTTAAAGTAACTGTTTAATAAGAATTTTCAATTGAAATACATCAATATTTCTGCCATTTAGTCACTAAAATTTAATAAAATTTACTTCCGATAGTTGCACTGATCGAAAATTGAAAAGAGAAAGAAAGAATCAAATAAAAATCTTTTTGAAATCCCCTGTTCTTTTTTCGTGCATTATATTCAAAGAACGACTTTAAAAATATTGTGCCTGAAATTTGTTTATTCAAAATTAATTAATTGACAGCAATGGATAAAGTTAAAGTGAATAAAACGAAGAAAAATTTATCGCGTGAAGAACTTATGAATTTATCAAAGGAGGATTTGGTTGATAGAATCATCAAATTAGAAGCTTTTAATGTACAACTTAAAAACATTATTGAAAAACGAATTAACGAAAAGAATCAAGATGGAGATGATATAGAACATAGTAGTAGAAGAAACTTTGATTTTTCCAAACATCATAAAAGACACATTCTCCTAAAGTTTTGTTACTTAGGATGGAATTATAGTGGTTACGTAGTACAAGACGATACTCTTGAAACAATCGAATATCACCTATTTAAAGCATTGAAGAAAGTATGCTTGATTGAATCGCGTGAAAGCAGCAATTACAATCGTTGTGGACGTACGGATAAAGGAGTTTCAGCATTTGATCAGGTAATTTCGATTGATGTCAGAAGTCGCTTTGAACCAAAGGAGCAGCTAACTGAAAAAGCTGTCAATGATGAGATCAATTACTGCATGCTTCTCAATAAAGTTCTTCCAAAAGACATTAGAGCTATATCGTGGATGCCACTTGTTACATCAACATATAGTGCTCGTTTTGACTGCATTCATCGCACTTATAAATACTTCTTTCCTCGAGGTATATAAAATTATAAATAATTGCTTATTTTATTTTTATTTTGAAATTTTTTAAGGCGAGCTTGATATTGATTTAATGAAAGAAGCCTGTACTTATCTAGTTGGTTCACATGATTTCCGTAATCTCTGTAAAATGGATGTTGGTAATGGAGTTGTTAATTATATACGAAGATTAGATAATGTTGAAATCAAATTGGAGACAAAGTATGAAAGCGAAGAGTTTGATATGTTCTATTTAGAAATAACCGGTAGTGCCTTCTTGTGGCATATGATTCGATGTATAGTTTCAGTTTTACTTCTTATTGGTGATAAAAAGGAGAATCCAAGTGTAATCAAAGAATTGTTGGATATAAAAAATCATGAACAGAAACCGCAATATAGCTTAGCAAGTGAAATACCGTTAAATTTATTCTTTTGTAAATTTCGAGAGGACTCCTTAAGTGAAGATGATGTTCCAATTAATATTGATATGCTCAACAAGTGGCAATTTCATGAAGAAAGTTTGCGTGAAGTAATAGTCGATTTACAAGAACATTGGTGCACTGAGAGTGTGAAATCAGCTATGATTTTTGAGATGTTACGTGTATTACAAGAGCAATATGATTCAAATTTTCCAGACAAACCGAAGATTAAGAAACAAATGGCATCATTGAACCGTGATACAAAAAGAAAGGAATATCAGAAACTTTTTGAACGACAAAAATGCTCCTCACTTGAGCAACGAATAGAACATTATACTAAAAAAAGAAAGCTAATTAAGACTGAATAAAATGAGAAACGATTTTTTTCATAACGTTTTATGGACGTTTAAAGAAATTGTTTTGAAATACAAACATGTTTAGAATTTTCAGAAATTTAAGTTTCATCAAGAGTTTTAACAAATCAATAGAAAATAGTCTTGTAAAAGAAAAAATAGGAAATGTTCAGCAGTATTTAACACGTGAAGAATTAAAAAGTTTGTCTAAAGAAGACTTAATTACAAAAATAATTAAATTGGAAGCATATAACCGGCATTTAGCGAACATTATCAAAAAGCGTGTAGATGAAAAGAAATTAATTGATGATACAGAGCATGATTGCAGTAAAAATGTTGATTTTTCACATCAATATAAGAGACACATTCTTTTAAAATTTTGTTACTTGGGATGGTATTATAGTGGATATGCTGCTCAAGTTAGTACTCCAGAAACTATTGAGAATTATCTATTTAGAGCACTTAAAAAATCTAAATTAATAAAATCACCAGAATGCAGTAACTACAATTGTTGTGGACGTACGGATAAAGGAGTTTCAGCATTTGATCAAGTGATTTCTATTGATGTTAGAAGTTTATTTGAGCCAAACGATCAGTTAACAGAAAAAGGTGTTAAAGATGAAATCAATTATTGTTTGATACTTAATAAAAAATTGCCAAAAGACATTAGAGTAATATCTTGGATGCCACTTGTTACACAAGCATATAGCGCTCGTTTTGACTGCATTCATCGCACTTATAAATACTTCTTTCCTCGAGGTGGACTCGATATCAATTTAATGAAAGAAGCATGTTCTTATTTAATTGGCTCACATGATTTTCGTAATTTTTGTAAAATGGATGTGAGAAATGGAGTTGTGGAATTCATGCGAAGATTAGATAATGTTGAGATCAAATTAGTTACAAAAAATGACATTGAAGAGTTTGATTTGTATTGTTTGGAGATAAAAGGAAGTGCATTCTTGTGGCATATGATTCGATGTATCATGTCAGTACTTCTTTTAATCGGAGATAAAAAAGAAAGTCCAAGAATTATGAAAGAATTGTTAGACGTAAATATTTATCCACAGAAGCCTGAATACACTTGGGCAAGCGAAATACCACTCAATTTATTTTTTTGTAACTTTAGAGAGGACATTGCTAATACTGATAATAATTCAATAAATCCTGATATCCTCAACAAGTGGCAATTTGATGAGGAAAATTTACGTAAAGTAATAGTCGATTTACAAGAACATTGGTGCACTGAGAGTGTGAAATCAGCTATGATTTTTGAGATGTTACGTGTATTACAAGAGCAATATAATTCAATTTTTCCAGACAAACCGAAGATTAAGAAACAAATGGTTTCGCTGAATTCTGAAATGAAGAGAAAAGAATATAAGAAATTATTAAATAGACAAAAATGTCCTTCATTAGAGGAAAAAATTGAACATTTTACCAAAATTGGAAAAATAAATAAAAAAATTTAACGAATATTTTTATAAATTGCTTTTTTATTTGGGGATTTTAGAAGATTTTAAATTTTAATAAAAACATGCTAAGAATTTCAAGAAATATAAATTTAGTAAAAATTTTAGGAAAATCTTTAATTAATGGCCATGAAAAGCAGAAATATTTGTATAGATACCTTTCAAAGTTAACCGCTGATTTATCAACAAGTAGTAAGTAATCATTACATTGTACAAAATTTATGAAATTTAAAAATTATGTTTTAGATGAAGCGAAATTCAAAACTTTCGAAGAACTTATTGATTACAGAAGCAAACAAGCAAAAAAATCATTGCTTGTACAGGTGAATTCAGAGAAGTCATATTCAGAACTCGCCAGCTTCTGTTCACAATTTGGTGACATTGAAACTGCATATCATTACACTGTCACAAATGATGTCCTTCATTTCATTCTGATTGAATTTAAAAAACAATCTGGCTTTGATGAAGCCTTTGAAAACTGTTCATTTGATATGCAAAATTCAAATAATATTCCAGTAGCATCCCCTTTTATTTGGTTTAAAGCAGAAGGCACAAAAAAAAGTCGCTTACAGATTGCAACGAATGATAATATACCAAACTTAAGACCGGATGTAGTGAAAGGCATTGATGATGACTCACTTTATGAGCTCCTTGCTTCAGTAGAAACTTTAAATGATCAAATAATGATTCTTGATGGTGCAACAAAATTAAATGAATTAGGAATGCGTATGCGATTTATGGCTGGACGTCAATTTGAAATGGCTTTAAGTGCTTTATTTCCTAACATTCATGTTTATCCATTTGGCTCTTCAGGTAAATATTTAATTTAAATAAACTATCATCTTTAGTTAATATATTTTTTGTTCTTAGTCAATGGATTTGGTCGCATGGGGAGTGATTTGGATTTGATATTGCGTTTAAATGATGACAATCCGAAACAATTGACTAATTCTCGTCTAATATTTCATACAAAGACAAGTCAACAGAATGACAGGTCACGAATTCAAAGACAAATGGAATTAATTGGTGACATCATGCATAGCTTTCTCCCTGCTATAAATAACGTTCGTAAAATTTTACTTGCTCGTGTGCCAATCATCAAATATAATCACGAATGTCTTGATCTTGACGTTGATTTTTCCATGAGCAATATGACCGGTTTCTATATGAGTGAATTACTTTATTTGTACGGTGAATTAGATGAACGTGTGAGGCCTTTAGTATGTTGTATTCGAAAATGGGCATCATCTTGTGGGCTGACAAATTCTAAATCACCTGGTCCATGGATTACAAACTTTTCATTAACTCTCATGGTACTCTTTTTCCTTCAAAATCTTCAAAATCCTATTTTACCTTCATTCATGTCACTTATTAAAGCTGCATTGCCGAGTGATATAAGAGTGACGGATGACAATGTTAATTGCACTTTTTTAAGAGATCTCAATAAGCTCAATTTCCAGACAAAGAACAATGATTCGTTGCAAATTCTTTTGCTACAATTCTTTGAGTTTTATTCAAAGTTTAATTTTCAACAAAATGGAATTTCACTAAATGATGCAAAGCCAATATTTAAAAAAGATACATGTGCAATTTGGATAACAAATCCACTCGAACCAGAACTCAACGTTAGTCGAAATGTTAGTTTCGAAGAGTTAGAAAATTTTAAAATGGAAACTAGAGATGCTGCATGGACTTTAGAATCGACAATTGATAAGAAAAAAGATTCAACATGGGGTGTGTTAAATTTGCTGAAAGGCAGAAAGCGACAGGTTAAGCCAGAAATGTTTTTTAAATCACGTTTAGTAAATGTTACAGATTTATTTGAAGAAGACAAAAGAAATAACAATGTAAAAGATTATGACAGTATACAATATAAAAATTCTTCAATTAAAAGTGCTGTAAAAAATATTCAAAATGCAACTCAAAAAAATATTGCAAAATTACGAAAAAATAGCTAATTGGACTAGATTCCAGTTCTGTAAATAGAAGTTGTATTAATAAAAAGAAAACTCCTTAAAATTCAACTTTAAATTTTTCAATATATTGTCTTTAATATATATATTTTTTTCCTTCATTCACGAGATTTAAATTATTATCTCAATTTAAAATGCCTCAATTGTTGGAATACAATCATCTAACAAGTAATTACTAATTTTCAACACTTTCAAAAAATGTTAAAAGGAACGCAAAGGTGAAAAGAAGGAAATGTATATATGAGAAAAAGAGAGAAAGGTGATGAAAGTAAAATTATAAAAATAAAAATGTGATAATAAGTATACATATTGCTCAGATTAAAAATGTGGAGATTTTTATGCCTTAGTGGCTTGAATGGCATCATAAATTGACTGTGCAACATACTTGTAATTTTTTTCATTCAGACCGCACATATTAATACGTCCACTGGCGAGTAAGTAAATGTGATATTTTTCAATGAGAATCTTTACTTGTGCTTCAGTCAATCCTGTATATGAGAACATGCCAATTTGCTGTGTGATGTGCTCCCATGTTCCTGGTGTTTTTAAATTTTCCAATTCCTCTCTCAGAAGCTTACGCATTTTGATGATTCTCGATGACATAACTTTAATAGAATCCATCCATTCTTGACGTAACTCTGGTGAGTTGAGCACTTTTCCAACAATACGACCACCGAATGCTGGTGGATTTGAATACATGAAACGAACAAGTAAAGTCATTCGCGATTGAATAGCTGCTGTTGTTGCTGGATTTTTTTGAACGACAGTCAAGTTTCCAACTCGTTCATTGTATAATCCAAAATTTTTGGCAAATGATTGTGAGCAGAAAATTTCAAAACCGCGCTCAACAAAATAGCGAACAGCAAATGCATCATGAACTGGATCACCACTAGCAAATCCTTGATAGGCCGAATCAAAGAAGGGGAAAAGTTTCTTCTCTTCAATGACATCCGCAATTTTAACCCATTGCTCTTTTGTGGGATCACATCCAGTTGGATTATGAGCACAAGCGTGCAAAATAATTACAGCACCCTCAGGAGCTTTTTTCAAATCAGCAATCAATCCGTCGAAATCAATGCCTCGAGTTGTAGGATCCCAATAACGATAGGCATGTCCATCAGTGAAACCAGCACTAAGAAAGACTTTTTGATGATTCTCCCATGTTGGTTCAGAGTAGTAAAAAACTCTTCTTCCCATTACGCGAGCAAGAAATTCAGCTCCTAAACGTAAAGCGCCTGTTCCAGAAAGTGTTTGAATGCCAAAAGCATTTTTGTTCTTAATTTGGATTGAATCTTCACCGAGTAAAAGTGCAGTTGCTGCTGATGCATATGTGTCTAATCCAAGCACAGGCAAATATTCATGATTCAAAGTATCATCATCAACAATAGCTTTTTCTGCTTTCTTAACCACTGGCAAAACCCAAGGCTTTCCTTCTTCCGTGCGGTAGGCTCAAAAGAAAAGAAAAAAAGAGATAAACTTTATCAGTCATAGATGCCACAAAAATGTAAAACATTGAAGTATAAAGAGATTTCAGACAGGGAATTCCAATACAAAATCAATGTAAATTCATACAAGAATTATTTGGCACGATTGGATTTTATCATCATTTAAATTTCATAAATCAGATCAAGCATGATAGAGAAGTCATCGTTCGTAAGAATATTTTTTAAATACACGTTTGTGTAGAATGGCATCAACTACTTATTAATTTGTGTAAATTGTCAGTAACGAGTAAGAATCAATAATGAAAAAAAAATTGCCGATGTAGGAGAAAAGTGAAGAAAAATATTAGTATTTGTGTCGTTAGACAAGCTAAATAAATTTATGTTATCTAATCTATATTTTCACTGACTTAAAATCAATGTATGATCCAATTGAATATTTATCAATTTTCGGATATTTTTTAACCATAAATCTTATGATTTTATTGTGACATTTCATATATAACCTTGAAATGACCCTTCAAACTCATACAACACTATCTTTTTTTTATTTATTATCAAAAAGGAATCTTGAGAATAAATTAGTTTGTTTAAAAGCAAATAATCAACGAAAGCAGTTTAATAATCTTATATGCTTGAAATAATATATGACTTTATTGTGTAATATATGTTATATTATGCTCACCTCCGACTCCAAGATTTACTTTTCTGCTATCAGTGTCTTCAAGGAAAAGTTTATTTAATGCAAATACTTCAATTGGAGGTCCTTTTTCGATGCCATCGAAGATACTTGCCATATCGATTGATTGATCAGTGGATTAAAGTGCGGTCTGATGTGTCTTGCTTATTGCGATGGAATAAAAAATTTCAAAGCTCTAATTGCCGAGTGGAATATTTTGTTTGCGTGTGTCGGTGAAAACCTCACATTTTTGATTTTAAATCTATATATGACCGTTAAGCAATTCTCATTTTGAGTTTTCTTATCTTTTTGGTTTCTTTACAATCGCTACAGAGTAGTCTTGCTTTAGTGCACAAAGTATGTGAGCTTTTATCATGACAGATAATATGAACTAATTTTAGGTTCTTAATTGTGAATATTTCAAGGAAATATGTTAATGTTGACAATTCAGTGCATTCTTTGTTATGCTGCTCGCATATTTCTTTTCCTTCACACAATTTTTCAACATTTTTCAATATAGATGGAAATAAACTTCTTGAAATTTCAATTTGATGATCGAGATTAAAAATTTGAAAAAGAATGAGTGACTCACGACTTGAATATGGATTGATTTTATGCTCATAATCGCATTTATCAGACATCCAAGTTCCATGACAATTAAAAACTCCAAGGTCATTACATAGTGATACGAGAAAGTCTTCAAAAATATTGCTTTCTTTAATTTTATGTTTTGTATTCACATTTATTCTCCTCCTTTTCACAAAAGCTTTGGCGTCTGTCTCATCATTATTTGTCACTTTAAATTTTTTTGCATGTGATCGATCAAACAAGCATTCAAAAAATTCAACTCCATTCAAAAACAGGAAAAAATCATTTAACAAGTCTTCTATTAACTTACGAGCTTGTAAATTTAAACAATAAAGCGAGGATTTTGTGAGCTCATCCTTAGTTTTGTAAAAATAACTTTTTATTCGATCTCTCGCTTTCATTCTCATCACTTCTTCTTTCGTAGATTTATTTTCTAATTTTTCAAACCATTCTGGATGTTGTACTTTGTTAGAGAATTTCGTTTTCTCATCGATTTTATTATGTGCTTGTATCACAGCCTTAACTAAGTTTTGATTTTGATTGTTTTTAAGGAAATCTTTGATGAGATCTCTCGCTTGCAGTATTTCTTGATGAGATTTGTAAAATAGCTCAAAAACCACGTCAAAATCTACAGAGAATGACAATAAAAACATAAGAAAAGTTCGTTAACTAAAAAAACAAACTTTAAATTGCATTCAATAAATTACCAGTCTTGTATTCTTCTCCATTTTTTACGATGACAATGTGTGAATTGTTAGGTATAGTTTTAAAAAATTCATCAGAAATGAGCGTACCATCAAAGAATAGATCAAATTTGTCAATATTGAATTTGTCTTTGACTTTTTGTGTTAAATTATCTAATGAATCTGCAGCTATACCATACTTTTTATTACGTTCTGTATTTGTGCATACTTTAAAACCTTTCAATTCAGTCTTATTTTTAAAGAAATTAAACATTATAAAGAAATTTAACTATCCAGCACATTTCTTTGTTTTAAAAGGCTGATTCTTTGAGTAAGTGGAAAGATAATTCTTAACTGAAAATGAGTGCTGTTTGCACTTTAGTTTACAGCTATATTATACATTTAGCACTATAAAATAAATTTTACTTGGATGAACAAAAACAAGTAATTAAAGGATAAAATGAAAAATGATATTTTAGTAAAATTTTATTATTCGTGGAATCGCCTTAATAAAATCTTTTCAAATCCCCACAACAAATAATAACCTCGCTTATAAATATTGAAAAATAGCATTTTTAATTTTTTAATGGAAGAAGAAGATACAATCAATTTAAAACCATGTAAATTAGGCACAAAAACTTATTGGGACTCAGCATACGAGACAGAAATAAAAAATTACATAGACAACGGTGACATAGGTGAGAATATTTTATAAATAGAATTATAAATCTAACAAAAACAACATATCAAAGAATCATGTTACAAAATCTAGTTTTTAAGAAATGATGGATTTATTTAATATTCGATAACTTAAAGTTTGCAATAATGAAAAATATATGAAATAGAATATTTATTCTTAGGCGAAATCTGGTTTGATGAAAGTTCACAGAGCAGAATAATTAAGTGGCTTAATAAACAAAACACTCCGAAAGATGCATCAATAATCGATTTAGGTAAATCTTTAAAAAAAATCATATTTCCTCAAATGCAAATGAGATTGCTATTCGATTTTTTTCTTTTTCTATAACAGGAACCGGCAATGGAGCAATGTTATTTGAATTAAGCGAAGCAGAATATTCAAATTTGACTGGCGTTGACTATAGTGAAAAGAGTATAGAACTTGCAAAAAAGATTGCAATTGATCAAGATCAATTACACATTAATTTCAAAGTGTGTGACCTTCTCAGTGATGTTAGTGATTTGGGTCAATTTAGTATTTGTCACGATAAAGGAACATTTGATGCAATTGGTCTAATGCAAGACGCAAATAATAAGAAGGCAATTTACGCTAAAAATGTTTACAATTTACTAAATGATAAAGGACTTTTTATAATTACATCTTGTAATTTTACTGAACTAGAATTAACAAAAATCTTTTCAAATTATTTTGAAAAATTTGAAGTGATTCCATCACAAACTTTTCAGTTTGGTGGAAAAATTGGGAAAACTACCACATCAATTTGTTTTAAGAAAAAGGAACTTACTCAGTAAATAAACATTCAGTAACAAAAAACAAGTTCATGTTTTCAATGAACACCGCGTGCGAGAGAGAAAAAAATTATATAGCCGTTCACAAGTCAGTCTACGTTGACATGTCGATATAATAGCAGCAGCATTCGCTTTCATTCTCAAAAAAAGTGTAGTAGTTTTTTCAAGTTTCTCGTAAACAAAAGAGTTTAAAGAGAGATATAGAATATTAAGAGACACGAACGTTTTTGTGTGATGTGAAAAAAGAAAAATTTTTAGTGCACAGACACCTGCTGACAATAGGATATACATGACATTTTGTGCTTGTCAATTTTTTTTTTGAAAACTTCGAATCTAAGTGAGGCATTTTTAGCTGTGTATTTAAAGTTAATTTAGAAAAAATATATAACGCGATAAGTGCAAGTAAAAATTAGAATGACAATGAAGAGAAGTTCGTTTAGTTACCAAAATAATAAGAGCTTCATGGAAAAGCTTTCTTATCAAGTTTCAACAGGAATAGGGAAATTTTTCTACATGTGAGTAGAATTTTATTTTCTATCTTTTTATGTAGAATACATTAATTTAAATTAAATAAAAATTAGACAATTAGAAATTTACATTGAGTGAGTGATTCAAGGTCAACAATGTATTTTTCTCTTAAAAAGTATTGATACATAGTTTTTTTGATAAAGAAAATTCATAACAAAGAAAAATGGGAAAAGAAAGGCAAATGAACTGACTCATAAGCACATGCATAGAAAAAACGAATATTTTGCTTGATTCGACTTTATTTTTTTTATCATCTTATTTGTTACTCACTCATTCATGTGATGTATTTCTAACTACTACTGCTATTGTCATTTGAATTATTATCAGAAAGTGTTGGTGGTTGTTCAAGTACTTCGTCAATAATGCCCAATTCTTTCGCTTCTTCGGGAGATAGGAATGTATCACGTTCCATTTTTTCCATTAGTACTTGATAATCTTGTTTTGTGTGCTTTTCATATATACGAGTCAGCTTCTTCTTCAATTTTAATATTTCTTCTGCTTGTATAGCTATATCAGTCGCTTGTCCTTGAGCACCACCAGTTGGTTGATGAATCATAATACGCGAATTTGGCAATGAATGTCTCATTCCGGGCTCTCCTAATTATTCCAAAATAGTGATAAAGCAATAAATTATTGTCATTTTAATACAATTGATAGATTCTTTTTACCTGCCGCCAATAGTAAAGATCCCATAGAACAAGCTTGTCCAACACACCAAGTAGCGATAGGAGGTTTAACATATTGCATAGTATCGTAAATTGCTAATCCGGATGTCACAGAACCACCTATATAATTATCATGATAATTTCACGTTTAAAACTAACGAGATTTTTATCTTTACCCGGAGAGTTGATGTACATATGAATGGGCTTTGTTGAATTTTCTGACTGTAGAAACAATAATTGAGCGACAATTAATGAGCTTACTGTATCATTAACAGGTCCCATCAGACAAATAATTCGCTCTTTAAGTAATCTCGAAAATATATCATAACTTCTTTCTCCACGACCGGTTGCTTCAATCACAATCGGCACTAAACCCAAACTTCTTTTCTGTTGTGCTATCGTAGTCGGATTTATAATTTTCTATAATGAAAAAAAAAAATTTGTTTATTTGGTTTATCTTTGAAATTATTGATCAACCAAATAATTAACTCACTTTAGTACAATTGATTGCAATTGATTTTATGAAATTCATTTTTTCTCTACTAGATTTTCTATTCGAAAATTAATAAAAAGAACCTTTCTGAGTAACAAAAATAAAATGATCACTGAAATCTTTTTAAAATCCCTTGACAAATTTAAATTTTTAACCGTTAATTATGATGATTAACATTTTTTTTTGCAGATTGGGTTATTATGTTGCAAAAAATCCATGGAAAGTAATTTCTATATGTTTGCTATCGGTATTGCTATGTTCTTTAGGATTTTTGAACTTTTATCAAGAAAGAGATCCATTAAAACTTTGGGTAATTTGTTAATAATTCAATAATTATAAAGTATAAAATTATTTTAATTGCTGCGATAGGTTCCTGTCAATATTGATTTCCACAAGCATACAAAATTTATCATGAACAATTACAAAGAAGGAATTAGATCTGAAAATATAATGATAATCTCAAATAATGTACTTACACCAGAGGTTTTTAAGAAATTGCATACGATTGTCGACAGAATCAATCAGATTACAATAAAAGGAGAGCATGGAGAACATTTGAATTTAACAAATTTGTGTTTTAAGTAAGTTAATTAAACCTTGCACGTAAATGTCCAGCAAAAAAAACTTCAATTTATTCATACAATTCTAAACACGTTTTCTCTTTATTTATTAAACAGAGTACCTTTAATTATCGATTATACAAATCTTATTTCTGGTCAAAAAGAACCAAATAGAAGACGAAGACGAAGTGATTATGATCCCGATTACTTAAATGAAGACGAAGAATTTGATTTAATTGACATGATCAAAAATCATCCTGATGAGTTTATGAAAAAAATAACTGATCCGTCTTTTAAATTTACTACTAAGCAATATTGCTCTATAGTCAATAAACTAAAATTAGGATGCATGTCTGAAAATCCTCTCGAAATGTGGAATATTGATCATCAATTTCAAAATCTCACTGTAGAAGATATTCTCTATCAACTGAATACAATTAAAATTAATCAAGTCACAGGTCATGAGACGAATTTTACTTCAATGCTAAGTGGCATTGAACGAGATTCGGATGGTCGCATTGTTTCAGCAAAAGCTATTGTGGCAAACATTCACTTACATCTTAATTTCTCAGAAGTTGATCTTAATCAAGTCGGGAATGCGGCTGGCACAGAAGACTGGAGTACAGTTAAAATTATGCAATTTGAAGAAAAATTTTTGACGCTCATGGAAAAATTGAAGAATGAGCTCGACAGTGATAATATAAAAATTTTATATGGTAGTGGTCGAAGTTATGGTGATATTTCGTCAAAAACGCTATTTCAAGATATCGAAAAACTTTTTCTCGGCATTGTACTTATGATGATCTATATGATTTTGATTTTATCAAAATTTAGTTGGTCTGAGATGAGATTTATTCTTACTTGCGTAGGAATTTTGAACGTGGGAATGGCTTACATTAGTAAGTTAACGAATATAATTGTAATTTCTAATTTATTAATACTGTTTATTACTCAGGTGGTTGCGGATTGTCATCAATTTTTTTCTTCTATTCACCAGTTCATGCAAGTTTATTTTTCATCATTCTTGGTCTTGGAGTTGATGATATTTTTGTTATCATGGCAGCATTTAGAAAGATCAATGTAGAAAAGAGTGAATTAAGTTTGGAAGAAAAAATTGCAAAAACTATGGAGAAAGCAGGTTCTTCAATAACTATTACTTCACTGACAGATGTCATTGCATTCATAGTAGGATCATCGACAATATTACCGAGTTTGCGGAGTTTTTGCATGTTTGCCGGAGTGTGCATAACAATTACTTATATATATGTAGTTACATTCTTTGTTGCTGTACTTACAATTGATGAACGAAGAACGCAGCAAAATCGTAATGGAATTGTGCCATGTATTAGACATAAAGATCGAACACCCTCATTCGAACCTAAAATTATGTGGCGAATTCTTCATTTTTTCTATGGAAAAATTATCCTCACAAAAGTTGGAAAAATTCTTGTAATTCTGACTGCAGTTGGACTTACTGGATTTTCCATCGATAGAGCATTGTTGATAAAACAAAAATTTGATCCATTATGGTTTATTCCGACTAAATCTTATTACTATGAATATTGTGCAGAACATCGAAAATTTTATCCTGAAAGAGGATATGCAGCTGGAATATATATGGGAAAGCTCAATTACTCAGCAGATCTTCAGGAAATCATAACGATGGCAAAAGAAATTGAGAATCGAAATGATCTTATAACACACGTGCAATCGTGGCCTAAAGCTTTTCACAATTACATGATGGATTCTGAAGATATTGATCTAATGGAAGTAACTTTAAATGATACTCAGTGGAGTCATTATTTGTCTAAATTTTTATTCAGCATCGATGGTGGTAGATATCAAGAGAATTTCAAGTTTGAAGAAAAATTAGAATGCGGCAAACCAGCTGGTGAAATTTTAATCTCATCAATTACTTTTAAGTTTCACAAGTTTGATGATAGAGACCAATTTTTGCCAGCAACTGCAGCATTAAAGAAAATTATTCGCACATCAAACCTTTCTAGCAATCAAGTATTTGTATGGGGAAGAGTTTTAGGAAATTGGTTTACAGATGAAATCATAGATTCAGAAATATACCGTAATATCCTGCTAGCATTAGTTGGAGTTTTGATATGTACAGCTGTAATGATTGTAAACATACAAGTGTGTTTCTATATTTTCATCTGTGTCCTACTCTCACTCGTTAGTATTGGCGGTTTTATCCAAGTTTGGGGTCTGACTTTAGATATCGTGACTTCAATTGGATTGCAGTTAAGTGTTGGATTATGTGTTGATTATGCTGCACATATCGGTCATACTTTCCTCACAATATCAACTGAAAATGGCAATAAACGTGCATTAGAAACAATTGAGACAATTGGTGGAGCAGTACTTCAAGGAGGAGGATCCACAGCACTTTCAATATTGATTCTTTCAACATCGGATGCTTACACATTTAAAGCATTCTTTAAAATATTCACAATCGTCGTTATTTTTGGACTTTTCTATGGGACTGTATTTTTGCCGGTTATTCTAAGTATTTTTAAACCAAATCCATATTCATCTATAACCAGTTTACCGAAAAATTTCAACAACAACAACAATGAAGAAAATAACGAAACTGAACTTGTGCTATTAGCAAAAAAAGAGAGATTTAAGATAGTATCACAAAATAGCATTAATAATGATTCTAAAAATGTTAATTTGTCATTTCATTAAAAAATGATATTTGAAAAATATTATGATATTGTGATGATACCCAGTGAGAAAAATTTTTTTAGCCTTCGTCTAGTCTGGCAGCCAGACTAAACGAAGGACGGACGCCGGACTAAAAAATTTTCATGATGAAGGAAAATGTTAGTTTTTTATATGAAAATTTGGCCGGATAGGACGGCCACCGGACTAAATTTAGTCCCGATCGGGGGAAATATTAAAAAATTCCGGACTAAATTTCTCACTGGGTGATAACATGTTTAACAAATTTATTAATTTTTTTCTGAAGTGAAATTCTAACTTTCATAATTTATTTTTTTTAACTATCAATGTAATAATTCTGTAATAATTGATTTCTATTAAATTTTAAGTAAAATTTTCTTTTCTATAAATTAAAAAAAAGAAAATATTCATAAATCAAGTAGATATCAAAAACAAAATCAAAATCAAAATCAAAAATTCTAGCTATTTTTAACGAGATTTACGTGAAAAGTTTTGAGAAATAATAGATGAATGTTGCGTTCGAAAAAAAATTTGAATGCTACCTTTTTAATATTAAATATAATATTTTCCTTTGCTAATACTTCTTTCTGCAAGAAAGCTTTATAATATATGTATGCTTTTGATTGAAAGGTTCCATAATTATTGAACGTAATTAATCTAAAGTCGTTAGGATAATATTACAAAGATCTAAGATACTACAATATAATAAACATCATTATGTGCAAAAAACTTATTTTTATACTTTTATTTAAATTGAAAGTCGAACAAAGGTGATAAAATTAAGCATTAAATTACTTTGATTAAAGCATATACTTTAAAAATAACGGTCAAACAAAAATTAAATTTTTATTATTCAAGAAATAATAGCGCCTAAATCGTATACAAAAATATTTGGGTATTCAGGTTTGATATTATGTTTTATTTTAAGTTTTGTTTTCTTAGTGTTTCAATAATTTCATGAGTTTGATTTAACAT